>JAJIYU010001136.1:0-38751 GCA_030144865.1 Tinospora cordifolia | reverse complement strand
CATATTGGATAAGGGAACAATAAATAAATAAATAATTCTTCAGAGATCTTTAAATAATTATTTTAAGGACCACCTAGGCGCCGCCTAGTCCTCGCCTAGGCCCCGCCTCGTCTTATTAAGGCTTACCGTCTTAAACCGCCTTACCGCCTTGACAACACTGATAAAATCTACCTTAAGAAGGAAACCTTGTTTACCATTTTTTCTATAATCTTCAACCGCTTCATTAGCTATCAATAGCTTCTGTTATTTGTCTTCTTCTGACAAAGGCTAATTGATGCTCATTGACAGTAGATGGGAGAATAACCCTGAACCTATTAGCCAATGTCTTAGCTATGATCTTATAGATACTGGTGATGAGACTTATAGACTTGAAATCTTCCACCCTCATAGAGTTGGCCTTCTTTGAAATAAGGCATACATATGTCTCATTAACTCTTCTATTAATTATTCCATCTCTATGAAACTCCTTGAAAAAATGTCATGGTGAAGCCATCAGGCCCAGGACCTTTTCCCCCTTCACAGCAAAAAACAGTCTCTTTAATTTCCTCTTCTTCAAAATCTTGCTTTAGCCAACTGCTGTCCTCAGCTAAAATTTCTTGCCAATTAAGACCTTCCACCTTCCATTTGTATGACCCATTTTCCTTGTATAGACCAGCAAAATATTCCAGGATCATTTTTTGGATGCTTTCATCATCTTCTATCAGGTTTCCTTCTCTATCCTCTAGCTTGGTGATTGAGGCTATAGCCTTTTTGAGAGACAAGATTCTGTGGAAGAATTTGTTTTTAACCTCACCTTCTTTGGCCCACTTGATCTTAGCCCTTTGCCTAAATTTCCTTTCCTAAACACATTGAAGGTTTTAGACTCTTCAACCAACTTTCTCCTTTCAAGAATTAAGGTCGGGCTATCTTCAACTTCCATTTTCCTACCCAGCTGAAGCAAACTGTCCAACAAAACTTGATGCTTCACCCCATCATGATGTCCTTGTCCTCGCCTCCAGATCTTTATCTTATCTTTGAGATTTCTAAGTTTAGACATCAACTTGTAACCTGCCCAACCCTGACTTGAATCAACCGCTCATTCATGCTGGATCATCCCATGGAAGTTTCTTTGTTGCAGCCAGGAGTTTTCAAATCTGAATGGGGTTGGGCCCCACTTAGTCTCTTTAGTATCCAACAAGATGGGCCAATGATCCGATGTAATTCTTTGGAGACCCTACACCTTCTGACTTCTGAAGATTTCTCCCCACTTGTCATTACAGAGAAATTTGTCGATCTTAGACATGGCAAGGTGGTTGCGATCATTACTTTAGGTAAAGGAAATATTCCTCATATCTAGTTCTTGCAGCTTCATCTCCTGAATCCAACCATCAAACTTCCTCACGGAGCTTGTAACTTGCCTCTTACCTTTCTCCTCTTCCATATTCAGCACCATGTTGAAATCTCCTCCAAAGTACCAAGGGCCCTGAACATAGCTTGAAACGGTTGCAAGCTCAATGAGGCAATTTTCCTTACCTTCATTGTCACAGGGCCGGTAGATCGCCGTAAACCACCAACTTCTAATATCTTTACTGTTGATTTTGATAGTAAGCGAGTAAGAACCTTCCCATTTTTCTTCCACTGTCATGTTCCTGATATCCCACATGATCAAAATCCCCCCTGCTATGGCTTCTTCAGACAGAGATGCCTATTCAACAAATCTTCTTTTCCAAATATCTTTAATTCGATCCTGGTGATCATTTCGTCTTTTAATTTCTTGGAGAGAAACAAGGTCAGCCTTTGCAATCGAAATTGCTCTTCTAATCGCTCTTTGCTTACTTTCAGAGCCACAGCCACGAACATTTCAGTTGAGGATCTTCATAAGGAAATAAAACAACCCTTGAGAGAACGACATGCCAAGGCTATTATGCTGCTAACAGCTGGGCATTTATCAATAGCAAGAATTCACTAACTCTTTAATATTCTGCTACTTGTGTGGATCTCTCACTTTCGTAGTTACTATGACTTGATATCATTTGTTGTTCACCACCTTAAATTTTCACCTTCTGTGTATGACTATTCGGGTATTGACCAGGAACTTCTTGGTATCTGTTTTTACTTCTTTGTTGCTCTATATTGTCCCCTTCCCCGTCTACCCCCCGTGAAGAAGAAGAAGATATGGGGTCAGGATTAGTAGGGCGTACCCGGTTCATTTCTTTTCCCACACAACGGTCCTCTTTCTAGGTCGTTCCTTCATCTGTGTTTCCTTCTCCTTTTTTAGTGCACGTATCCGAAATATATTCTGATTCCGTGATGGCGATGTATTCATGATAGTCTGAATCCGTGTTGATGTCTAATTTGTAGTACTTTGTCTGTGCAGCCCAATAAGCCATCACGCCTTTCCTGTTCCTTTGGTTTTGGTCCTTGGCCCTTTGATAGATTTTAAGTGCGGGCCTATCCCTCATCTGCCTATGGTCCAGGCTTTTTACCTTCTGTGGGCTTGTGTTGGAACAGCCCGCCCCCCTTTCTTCACCTATGGGCCCGGGTCTCATGGGTGGGCCCATTATTCTGGCTCAAGCAACCATCTTCTGTCCTTGAATTTGAATCCAATCTCCTATATTTTGATTCCGTGATGGCGATGTATTCATGATAGTCTGAATCCGTGTCGATGTCTAATTTGTAGTACTTTGTCTGTGCAGCCCAATAAGCCATCACGCCTTTCCTGTTCCTTTGGTTTTGGTCCTTGGCCCTTTGATAGATTTTAAGTGCGGGCCTATCCCTCATCTGCCTATGGTCCAGGCTTTTTACCTTCTGTGGGCTTGTGTTGGAACAGCCCGCCCCCCTTTCTTCACCTATGGGCCCGGGTCTCATGGGTGGGCCCATTATTCTGGCTCAAGCAACCATCTTCTGTCCTTGAATTTGAATCCAATCTCCTATATTTTGAATCCGACCATCATGATTTGTCCCTTTCTCAGCCTCCTCATTGTCTTTACTGTACCCATCAACTCCTACTGCCATCTGGTCAATATCCGTTGACCTACCCCCTTCGTTTCTGCTACTCATATTTTCCATCATGTCGTCTGACCTCTAAGCTTTCATGATACTTCTTAGCTCCTCCTCGAGATTCGTGTCCTCATCATCGCTGCTCGAGATCTCAACTTCGTTGATCCTCCGATCACCGTACTTCCATTTCTGAGCAGCTGATAGGCTTCCTCTGTGTTTTCCGGCAAACTCGTCTAGCAATTTGAGACGCAATTCCTTGATTTCTGATCCCCTGTTTCTTTCAACTTAAACCAATCGTAGCTCTTGGATGTCGGTATCATCATATATTTCAAATTTTTTTGGCAAGAATCCTGAGTCGTGTCCTCTCAGTTGCATAAAGGTCATCTCCATGGATGTAGACGGGTTAGTAATGTGTGTTATGTCTAGCAACCCTCTAGAAGCCTGCCCAATCTTCCCGAAAGTGTATATGTTTTGTTTCTCTGCCTTTATCCCCTTGATCCCCATCTAGTTGTTTCTGCATACCACTTGAGTGCCACTCTCCACGGGTTCCTGTGACCATTCTTCGAGATAGAAACCCCCGAGCCTTGTTTGATATTTTCCTACACACAAATATTTCATTTCTTCTTCACTTTGACAGTCAAGCACCCCCCTTGCAGCATCAAGTTTACTTATAAGAACTTTCCTTCTTAGCATTTGTCGAACCCATCTTTCAATCACCTTCCATAATGTTTCGTCCGAGGTCTTCATGATGATGAACCTCTTTACCTCAGCCTTTCGTCTTCTCTCGTCTCTTCTCCCCTGACAGCAAGCTTCAACTTCAGTGTTTCGTTTGAGTCTTTTGTTACCCTTTTCCTCCCGCCTCCATGCTCCTCTGTTCCGACTCCCTTCTTCATCGTATGATGTCTTCCCGTGCTTTTCTTGCTGATTTTTGTCCTTCTATTGCTCCTTGTGTTCCTCCCTTATCTTTCTTTCCACCACTTCTTCGATAACTGTGTCCAGAGTTTTCCATAACTTCCTCCAGGCTTCTGTTGTTGACTCATGTGGGATCAGGATGTTTTCTATTTGACTATTTATTATCTTCGTTAATTTGATGCAACGACCCCTTTCATTAACCAAGACTTCCATGACTAGACTGAAACCTACTCCCCAAAAAACTCCTATTATTTTGTTATTCGGCCCCCACTCTAGGATTGTCTCCACCTTCTTCTTTAACCAAGTGATCGCTTCTTTAGTAACTGTGATATTGTAATGTATGTTTTTTGTGACTTACTGTATTATCACGTCTTTACTGGCCCTAGAGTGGCATAACGAGAAGAACTTGAATGCTGTCTTAAACGATGTGTATCTCCATTCCCCATTTGTCGTCTTCAGCACTATGCATTTACTCTGTCTTCTAGCTCGAATGTCCTTGCGTGAAATTTTCTTTTTTTTTGGAAACTGGTAACCCGTGTTATCGTTCTCTCTTGTCTATCTCTAAGTCTTCTCTTCTTTCGATGGACCGTAGTCCAACCCTCCTTGTCGTCCTCTATCTTCTTTAGAGTCAAAATATCTTCCCACGTTCCATTGCGCCAAGTGTCTGTCTCCTTCAGATTCTCATTCCTTTGTGCTTTTTCCTCGTATCTCGCTTTTTTAATGTTTTCCCTTCAAATTTATCCCTCCTATGTCGTCTTTCTTGTATATCAATCATCCCCAATCGTCCGGCGTATCTTGTTGTTTGTCCTACATGAGTTCTTCACGTCTCGAGCGTTCCTGTTCTTTGTGTCTCAAGCGTTCCTCTTCTTCGTTGATGATCCATGCTGTTGCGGCCTAGGGTTTTAACATATATAATAACTTATATGACTATAATTCATATAAATTATATAATTAGTATAACTGATTTATATACTATAAATACTAGTACTAATTTTTATAGCATATGTAGATTTGATATGGCATTAGAATCTCAAAGAGGAGGACTTGATATTGGATGGCAACATGGAGAACCTGTTGATGGAAGTAGGCAAAAGTCAAAATGCAAATATTGTCATCATGTGAATAAATCTGGTGGTGTCACTAGATTAAAATGTCTGACAGGTGGTTACAGAGATGTAATGAGATGTACAAAATGTCCAAAATCTGATAGAGAGCAAATGATGTTGTCTCTACAAGGAAAATTACAAGAAAAAGCAAATAGAGAAAAGAGGAGGGAAGCATTTACTGAAGCTTTGTTACCACTACCGTGTAGCTATGATGATGATGATGATTCAGATTTTGAATATCCGACAGACTACGAAAAGGCACAACATAGATTAGCAATAAGAAATTCTATGGCCGATCGTTGGGATGCTGAAAAACAATGGAAAATAAATATGATGATGCAACATACTAATTCATCATTTCGGGAAGTTGGAGGTAGTTCATCACAGCGTGATAATATTAGGCACGGCCAACAAGAGCAACAAAAGCGTAGGGCTGGCCTTTTTCGCCTAACAAGTGCAAGACATCTAGATCCTCCATTAGCCCAAGATATGTTTTCTAGACCTGGTTCTAGACAAAAAAAGATTAGAGAAGTTTTTGGTGGTGGAAGTGTGAAAAAAAAAGTTTAAATAGAATGATATCGAAATTTTTTTCTATAGCAACGTCCCAGTAAATGTTGCTACTGACAATCCATATTATCAACCAATTATTGACGAAATTGCAAGAAGTAGACCAGGTTTTAAAGGGTCTTCGTCATATGAGCTTATGCATGGATTGCTTGATGAAGAGTATAATGAACTACAAGACTATATCAAAACGTTGAAGAATAATTGGGCAGAATATGGTGTGACAATAATGTGTGATGATTGGACTGGGCCAAAGAGATTGTCCATCATAAATTTTATGGTATAATGTGATGAGAAAATAGTTTTTCCCAAGTTAATTGATGTCTCAACAAAAAAAAAAAAGATGCAAACATTATTTATCAGTTGATGAATAATGTTGTGAAGAGCATAGTCACTGGTAATGGATCGACATTTGTGAAGGTCAGAAAGAAAATGATGGAGAACTACAATCTTTTTTGGACGCCTTATGTTGCACATTGTATCGATTTGATGCTAAAAGATATTGAAAATCATCATTCAATTAAAAAAGTTATTGACCAGGCTAGAAAAATTGCAAATTATATTTATTATCATCATTATGTGTTGGCCATGATTAGAGAAAATTGTGGCAGTGACATAATTTGTCCAGCAATCACAAGATTTGCCACTAATTATATTGCTTTAAGAAGCATTCTTGAGAAACGACAATATTTGAAGGAAATGTTTGCATCTAGAGAATGGACAAACTATGCTCATAACATAACTCCACAAGCAAGAGACGTTGAAAAAATAGTGGCTAGAGCGAGTTTTTGGGAAAATGTTAGGCACGTAGTGAATTGTTTGGATCCTATAGTAAAAGTGCTATGGCTAGTTGATGGAGATAAAACAACACCAATTATGGGATCATTGTATAAAGCAATAAGATTAATGAGAGAACAAGTTAAAGTCTTCACTCCCCGCTCATACAAATAGATTTTAAGGATTGTTAACAATAGATGGACAAGCCAACTTTATCACCCACTCCAACAAACAGGTATTTGTGATTTTTAAAGAGTTTATAATATATTATGTTTTACTTTAGGATTAATGCAATTTCACATATTTTTTAATATTTTCAGCATATTTCTTAAACTCGCTCTATCGATATAAGCATCAATTAGGATTAAATTCAGATTTGTTAGATGCATTAAACCAAGTTGTTGCGAAATTACTGCCTGATGCATATCAACAAGCTCAAGCATTAAGTGAGGTAAGCACGATCGCATTATATTTCTATAATGTTATGTAACGTGTCATAACTTTTTTGGACGTATAATCTTGTATATTTATTTTGTATAGTTAAAATTCTTTCGAGATGCAACTGGTTCATTTGGCTCACCAGTAGCTCAACATGGATTAAAAAATATACATTCAAGTGAAATATTATATTGTTAAAAAATATACATTAAGTCCCCTTGGAAAGGAATTCACAGCCTCTATGAGAAAATCTGCCCCTACATTAGCTGGAAAATAGGGCTAGGAAACTGTGTGGCATTCTAGGAAGACAGATGATGTGGCCAAACAAAGCTAAAGGACATATACCCAAACATATTCAGGATTTCAAACAAGCATGAGGCAGCCATTTCCCAATTCAGGACCTCAAATGATATGGAGACAGGAGGACAAGGCGGATGGAATCTTCACATAGGTGGAAACATTGGTGAGGACCGAATGCAGGAATTGGGACAGCTCCTAAATGACCTTCAGGAAGTCTAATGGAATGAAGCTGGAGGGGAAGACGGACCTTTATGGGAAGGAGGAAAGGAGAATTATTCCACAGTGAAATCCTTTATGGAAAGGATTCTACAAGAAAATCTGGGAATAACAGCAAACCCTCCTATTCTTATCTAGAACATGAAAGTCCCACTGAAAGTAAAACTATCTATATGGCAATGGAGCTTAGGCAAACTAAAAACAGGAGAAAATCTTCAAAAACAACTTCCCAATTATTATCTAAGCCCCTCTATTTGCGTCATGTGCAGGGAGAACGTGGACAGCTCAAAGCATCTTTTCATGGAGTGCAATGTGACCAACACAGTGTGGCAGAAATGGACAGAGCTGCACCCAAGCATAATTCCTCCAGCTGATTCGGATATGAACCTAGAGACAACAAATGGAAACTTTTCCAGAATAAAGTAATACTGGAGAGTTCTTATGGCAGCAATCTGGTACATTGTGTGGGAGGAAAGAAACGCAAGGATGTTCAAAGAAAAGAAGAGAGAAAATCCACATGATATGGGAGAGATCCAACATTTTGTTCGCCTCGTGGATCTCTAACTCTAAACTTTCGATGGGATACTCTTTTGGGGAATGGTTGGGGAATGGGGAAAACATTCTACAATCATTGTAATCCTTGTACTTTGCTTTTTCTTTCATTGGATTTCTCATCCGACAATTGTACTTAAACTTTTATTATTAATATAATTATCTATTAGTTTCTGCTCAAAAAAAAAATATTGTTCTATCATGATTTTTAAAAATTTTTACTATTAATTTATTTTATTTGTTTTTATTTGTTGGCAGCTAAATGGCAGAATCTATACGAGAGCTCTGCTCCTAATTTAAAGGTCCTTATTGTAGAAATTTTGTCCCAAGCTACATCTTCTTCAGGGTGTGAAAGAAATTGGAGTATATTTTGGCTGATTCACTCCAAACAAAGAAATAGATTAGGGCAAGAGAGGTTGCAAAAGTTAGTATTTGTTCACTATAACATCAGATTTCGTGCAAAAAACATACGAACAAATACTGAACTTGGTTTTCCTGAAGATCCTATTGATTTGATAGATATTTATATTGAAGAGAGAGATGAGAATCCATTGTATGAGTGGGTAAAAGATGCAAATCAGCCTTTAATGGATGAACCAGGGGAAAGATCAATTCTTACATTGCAACGCAGATGGAGGCTAACGTTGATGAATTTATGAGCATAGGAGTTAATGCCTCGAAGATGGGATATGTGATTTCATCAATTAGTGATAGTGAAGATGATGGTGAAGGTGAAGACGACGACGGAAATAACAATGATGGTCATGATAATGATTCAACACAACCACCAGATGATGATGACAATAATGAAGAAAGTAACAATGAAGATAATGGCAATGACAATAATGATGGTGGAGGTGGTGGTGGTGATAAAGACGACGATAATAATGACAATGATGATGATAGTGATGGTGGTAATGCGAGTGGTCAACAATGGAGTCAGGGTCAAAGGCAACAACAAATCAAAAGAGAGACCACGTCAAGTGCAAATGAGCCCATTTACTGGAGAAAGTCACTATGATCATTCTATACAAGATGCTGACCACAACTCCTGTTTGTACAAAAAAAAAACATATGGACGTAGAAGGCATGGTCATATGTCTCGACCAAGACAAAAAAATATTCATGATCTAGAGTTGGTCATGGAAAATGTAAGTATTGAAGGTGACTTTGATAACATCTCATCATCGACATCATCATCTAGCTACCCAACATATCAACAACATATTGACAAGGCGTCCAAAAGAGATTGTATTTCTCCGTCATTTTCTTTCTAGCCTTCACAAATGTCGATCGTTATCAGTGACTATTTGACGACATATTCCTTTCATATGCTCTTCACAACATTATTCATCAACTGATAAATAAAATTTGCATATGTTTTTTTTTTTTTTGCTGAGACATCAATTAACTTGTGAAAAATTGTTTTTCCATCACAATATATCATAAAATTTATAATGGACAATCTCGTTGGCCTAATATAATCATCACACATTATTGTCACACCATATTGTGCCCAACTATTCTTCAACATTTTGACATAGTCTTGTAGCTCATTATACTCTTCATCAAGCAATCCACGCATAAGCTCATATGTCGAAGGCCCTTGAAAACCTGGTCTACTTCTTGCAATTTCGTCAATAGTTGGCTAATAACATGGATTGTCAGTAGCAACATTTGCTAGAATGCTACTATAGAAAAAAATTTCGATATCATTCTATTTAAACTTTCTTTTCACACTTCCACCTCCAAAAACTTCTCTAATCTTTTTTTTGTCTAGAACCAAGTCTAGAAAACATATCATGGTCTAATGGAGGATCTGGATGTTTTGCACTTGTTGTGCGAAAAAGGCCAACCCTACGCTTTTGTTGTTCTTGTTGGTCGTGCCTAATATTATCACGCCGTGATGAACTACCTCCAACTTCCTGAAATGATGAATTAGTATCTTGCCTCATCATATTTATTCTCCATTGTTGTTTAGCATCCCAACAATTGGCCATAGAATTTCTTCTTGCTAATCTATGTTGTGCCTTTTCGTAGTCTGTTGTGCAATCAAGAGGACATTCAAAATTTGAATCATCATCATCATCATAGCTACACGACGGTGGTAGCAAAGCTTCAATAAATGCTTCCCTCCTCTTTTCTTTATTTGCTTTTTCTTATAGTATTCCTTGTAGAGATAACATCATCTACTCTCTAACAGATTTTGGACATTTTGTACATCTCATTACATCTCTGTAACCACCTAGCAGATATTTTAATCTAGTAACACCACCAGATTTATTCACATAATGACAATATTTGCATTTTGACTTTTGCCTACTTCCATCAACAGGTTCTCCATGTTGCAATCCAATATCAAGTCCTCCTCTTTGAGATTCTAATGCCATATCAAATATACATATGCTATAAAAATTAGTACTAATATTTATATTACATAAATCAGTTACACAAATTTAATAATTTATATGAATTATATAATCATATAAGTTATTATATATGTTAAAACCCTAGGACGCAACAGCATGGATCATCAACAAGAGGAGGAACGCTTGAGACGCGGAGAACAGGAATGCTCGAAACGTGAAGAACTCTTGCAAGACAAACAACAAGTTTTGGCGGACGACCAAGGATGACTAATATACAAGAAAAACAATATAAGAGGAACAAATTTGAAGGGAAAATGTTAAAAGAGTGAGATACGAGAATGGAAGCACAAAGGAACAGGATTCTGAAGGAGATAGAAACTTGGCGCAATGGAACGTGGGAAGATATTTTGACTCAGAAGAAGATAGAGGACGACGAGGAGGGTTGGATCGTAGTCCACCGAAAGAAGAGAAGACCCAAAAAAAGAAAATTCCACACAAGAACATCCGAGCTAGAAGACAAAGTAAATGCACAGTGCTAAAAACGACAAACAGGTAATGGAGACACACATCGTTTAGCACAACATTCAAGTTCTTCTTGTTATGCCACTCTGAGACAGTAAAGACGTGATAATACAGGAAGTCACAAAAAACATACACTACAATATCACAGTTACTAAAGAAGCGTTCACTTGGTTAAAGAAGAAGGTGGAGACAATCCTACAGTGGGGACCAGATACCAAAATAACAAGAATTTTTCGGGGAGCAGGTTTCAGTCTAGTCAAGGAAGTCTTGGTTAATGAAAGGAGTCACTGCATTAAATTAACGAAGATGATTAATGGTCAAATAGAAGGCATCCGGATCCCAGAGGAGTCAACAACAGAAGCTTGAAGGAAGTTATGGAAAGTTCTGGACATAATTATCGAAGAAGCGGTGGAAAGGAAGATAAGGGAGGAACACAAGAAGCAACAGAAGGACAAAAATCAGTAAGGAAAGCACGAGAAGACATCATACGATGAAGAAGGGAGTAGGAAAAGAAGAGCATGGAAGCGGGAGGAGGAGGGTAATAAAAGACTGAAAAGAAACATTGACGTTGAAGCTCGCCGTCAGGGGAGGGGAGGCGAGAGAAGACAAAAGGCTGAGGAAAAGAGGTAACATCATGAGGACCTTAGACAAAACATCATGGAAGGTGATTGAAAGATCGGTTCGGCAAATGCTCAGAAAGGAAGTTCTCATAAGTAAACTTGATGCTGCAAGGGGGGTGCTTTATTGTCAAAGTGAAGAAGAAATGAAATGTTTGCGTGCAGGAAAATATCAAACAAGGCTGGGGGGTTTCTATCTCGAAGAATGGTCACAAGAACTCGCGGAGAGTGGCGCTCAAGTGGCATGCAGAAACAATTGGATGGTGATCGAGGGGATAAAGGTGGAGAAATGGAGGCTTGTCGAGGGTTGTGGAGGGTTGCTAGACATAGCACACATTACCAGCTCATTTGCATCCATGAAAATGGCCTTCATGCAGCTGAGACGACACGACTCACGATTCCTGCCAAAAGAATTTGAAATATATGATGATACCGGCATCCGGGAGCTACGATTGGTTGAAGTTGAAAGAAATTGGGGATAGGAAATCAAGGAATTGCGTCTAAAATTGCTAAACGAGTTCACCGAAAAACATAAAAGAAGCCTATCGGCTGCTCGGAAATGGAAGTACGACGATCGGAGGATCAATGAAGTTAAGATCTCGAGTAGCGATGATGAGGACACAAATCTCGAGGAGGAGGGAATAAAAAGTATCACGAAAGCTCAGAGGTCAGACGACGTCCCAGAAAAAATAAGCAACAGAAACGAAGGGGGGAGGTCAATGGATACTGACCAGTTGGTGATAGGATTTGATGGGTATAGTAAAGACAGTGAGGAGGCCCAAAAGGGGACTAATCATTATAGTAGGATTCAGAATATGGGAGATTGGATTCAAATTCAAGGACAGAAGATGGTTGCTCAGGACGGAATAATGGGCCCACCCATAAGACCCGGGCCCATAGCTGAAGAAAAGGGGGCAGGTTTGTTCCAACACAAGCCCATAGAAGGTGAAAAGCCTGAACCATAGGCAGATGAGGGATAGGCCCACACTTAAAATCTATCAACGAGCCAAGGACCAAAACCAAAGGAACAGGAAGGGCGTGATGGCTTATTGGGCTGCACAGACAGAGTACAACTGATCAGACATCGACACGGATTCAGACTATCATGAATACATCACCAACATGGAATCAGAATATGTTCCTAATACATGCACTAATAAAGAAGGACAAGGAAACACAGATGGAGGAACAACACAGAAAGAGGACTATTGTGTGGGAAAAGAAATGAACCAAGTACTCCCTACTAATCTTGACCCCTTATCTTCTTCTTCTTCTTCATGGGGGGTAGATGGGGAAGGGGACAATATAGAGCAACAAAGAAGTAAAAACAAATACCAAGAAGTCCCTGGTCAAGACTTGAATAGTCATACACAGAAGGTGGAAATTTAAGAAGGTGAACAACAAATGATATCAAGTCAAGGTAATTACGAAAGTGAGATCCACACAAATAGCAGAATATCAAAGAGTTAGTGAATTCCTGCTATCGATAAATGCCCAGCTTTTAGCAACATAACAACCTTGGCATGTCTTTCTCTCAGGGGTTGTTTTATTTCCTTATAAAGATCCTCAGCTGGAATATTCGTGGCTATGGCTCTGAAAGTAATCAACAAGCGATTAGAAGAGCTATTTCGGCTACAAGGAATGACCTTGTTTCTCTCCAAGAAATTAAAAGACGAATTATTCAGCAGGATCTGATTAAAGATATTTGGAAAAGAAGATTTGTCGAATAGGCATCCCTGTCAGCAGAAGGCACAGCAGGGAGGATTTTGATCACGTGGGATATCAGGAACATGACGGTGGAAGAAAAATGGGAAGGTTCTTACTCACTCACTGTCAAAATCAATAGTAAAGATATCGGAAGTTGGTGGTTTACGGCGATCTACGGGCCCTCTGACAATGAAGGTAAGGAATATTGCCTCATAGAGCTTACAACCGTTTCAAGCTATGTTCAGGGCCCTTGGTGCTTCATAGGAGATTTCAAAATGGTGCGGATTATGGAAGAGAAGAAACGTAACAAGGAAGTTACAAGCTCTATGAGGAAGTTTGATGGTTGGATTTAGGAGATGAAGCTGCAAGAACCAGATATGAGGAATATTCCCTTTACCAGGAGTAATGATCGCAGCCACTGTGCCATGTCTACGACCAACAGATTTCTCTGTAATGACAAGTAGGTAGAAATATTCAGAAACCAGAAGGTGTGGGGTTTCCAAAGAATTACATCAGATCATTGGCCCATCTTGTTCGATAGTGAAGAGACTAAGTAGGGCCCGACCCCATTCAGATTCGAAAACTCGTGGCTGCAACAAAGAAACTTCCATGGGATGATCTAGCAGGAATGGGTGGCTAATTCAAGTCACGGTTGGGCAGCTTACAAGTTGATGTCTAAACTCAGAAATCTCAAAGACAAGATAAAGATTTGGAGGCGAGGGCAAGGACATCATGTTAGGGTTAAGCATCAAGTTTTGTTGGACAGTTTGTTCCACCTAGATAGGAAAATGAAAGCTGAAGATAGCCCGACCTTAATTCTTGAAAGGAGAAAGCTGATTGAAGAAATCCAAAACCTTTAATGTGTTCATGAAAGGAAATTCAGGCAAAGGGCTAAGATAAGTGGGCCAAGGAAGGTGAAGCTAACAGCAAATTCTTCAACAGAATCTTGTCTCTCAAAAAGGATAGAACCTCAATCACCAAGCTAGAGGACAAAGAAGGAAACCTGATTGAAGATGATGAAAGCATCCAAAAAATGATCTTGGAATATTTTGTTGGTCTGTACAAGGAAAATGGGTCATACAAATGGAAGGTGGAAGGCCTTAACTAGCAAGAAATTTCAACTAAGGATAGCATCTGGCTGGAGCGAGATTTTGAAAAAGGGGAAAAAGCTCTTGGGCCTGATGGCTTCACCATGGCCTTTTTTCAAAGGGAGTGGGAGACAGTCAAAGATGATATTCTAGAAAGTATGAAGGAGTTTCATAGAGATGGAATAATTAATAGAAGAGTTAATGAGACACATATATATGCCTCATTCCAAAGAAGGCCAACTCTATGGGGATGGAAGATTTCAAGCCTATAAGTCTCATCACCAGTATCTATAAGATCATAGCTAAGACATTGGCTAATAGGTTGAGGGTTGTTCTCCCATCTACTGTCAGTGAGCATCAAGTAGCCTTTGTTAGAAGAAGACAAATAACAAAAGTTGTGCTAATAGCTAATGAAGCGGCAAACAAGGCTTCCTTCTTAAGGTAGATTTTGCTAAGGCTTATGATTCTGTAAGATGAAATTTCTTGGATTATATGTTGAAGAAAAAAGCTTTCGCTCTATATGGAGGAAATGGACGCAGGGATGTCTTCAAACGATAAACTATTCAATTTTTGTGAATGGAAGACCTCGGGGGAAAATAGTTGGGCAAAGGTTTGCGATAATGAGATCCTTTGTCTCCTTTCCTTTACACTCTAGTGGCAGACAACTTCACCAAGAGTTTGAAAAAAGCCTCTCAGTCTCGAAAATTACAAGGTATGACGGTTGGCAAGGAATATCCAGCTAACCCACCTTCTATTCACGGACAATTGTGTCATGTTCATGGAAAATGATGAGGAAGTTCAGACTATTTGGGGGGTGCTACAAACTTTTTGTTTCCTCTTGGGCCTTAAAATAAATGGTAAAAAAGGTATATGCTTGGGATCAACACTCAAAAGGAGGACATAGGAAGGATGGCTTATAAGTTGAAGATCTCTCAAAGAGAATGGCCCATGATGTACCTTGGAGTGTCGTTTGGGTGAAATCCTTACAAAACGGATTTTTGGGAACTTGTGATTCAAACAGTGAAAAGACGAGCAACAGGGTGGAAGAAAAGCTACCTTTCTAGAGGAGGTAGAATGCTGCTTCTCAAATCAGTTTTAGGGGCGCTGCCAACATGCTATATGCCCCTCTTCAAGATGCCAAAGAAGGTGGTTGATATCATCGAAAAGCAGATGAGAAACTTCCTATGGAAGAGTGAAGATTCTGAAGTCAAGATTAATGTGGTCAATTGGGCTCAAGTTTGCAAACCCATTGACCAAGGAGGTCTAGGCATAGGAGGGCTAAGCACAAGAAATATAGCTTTAAGAAGCAAATGGTTATGAACGTAGAATCCGAATTTTATGTGGGCCAAAGTTGTCCAAAACATCCATGGTAGAAAGGCATTGACTCCCAATCGGACCTCTTGGCACGTGCTATGGGTCTAGCGCGGAGATGTGCCCCCTTGGCAGAGATGCCTCACGTACGGGTCGTCACCCTTTGAAAATAGGAATGCTACTTAAAAATATTCCTGTCAAGCTCTCTTTCTTCAAATCCAAATTCCTCATAGATAGTTCTCAAAGAAATATATGAAAATACATTTTTGCATAAAATAAAAGATTAAAATAATTTTTCACTGTATTCACTGGATTTCCACAGTTAAACAAAACAAGCTAAAATAAAAAAATTACTTCGTCATAAATTCATGTAACAAATAATGTAAAATTATCAGAGTAAATGCTACAGCGGATGAAATCATTAAAAGTCAAATTATATTAGCATGGTCATTTGAAATCCAAAACCACGATAATATATGTAAAACAGTGAAATTAAACTCAAGAAAATGTACATTATATTCGGTTACAAAATAAAATAAGCAAAATATAATCTCTAAATCCTCCTATCCCAAATAGCCTCCCCATGTGGTTTCCAATTAAAAGTGAGAGTCTTCAGACGTAAATTGTTGCACGCTACATCCATGTATTCCTGAAAAACAATATTAGGGTGAGCTTAAAAGCCCAATGGATCATTCCTACACATCACACGCATTATACAGATCAAATTCAAAATACTATAAGCTCTTTCACACATTAAGCGTTTTAAACATTCATTTGGTTTTGGTTGTAATCGAAGACCGGAAGAGTGTTGAGATGACTTTCGGTATTTCCAATGATCTACTCTAATCATAGAAGGTCACAGTCTAAGAGAGGGTACTTCCTGCAGCCTCATACCAGCTCCCAAAGACTTTTAGCTGTCGTAGGCAGCTCAAGGTTGGGAATACCTACGATCCACCTTGTAGCTCGTCAATCTCAAGCGGTGATATATAGGAGATGCCACCTCGATTTACCTCAGGCTCGTCAATCGCACCGGTACGTGGATTCTTAATAATCTCTTAGTCTTATTTTAGTTTACAAGCAATGTCAGTCATATACCAGATCAACACACAAATAATATTAAATCAAGTGAATAACTCATGCAAATGCTATGATAGATTAAATGAGTGAATGATGGAATGCTATAGTGCAATTCATATAAATGCATGCAAGGGAATAATTAACAACTCATCATGGTATCATCAAAACACTCCAATCAAGTTCAAACAAATTCACTAATATATTTCTAAATATCTTAAAACTATTCAATCAAAATGTTCTGAATTTAAAATCCGTATAATACGAATGAGTAAGGAAATCCTACCCACCTGATTCTGCAGACCTTCAAGGCTACCTTGCTTTCCTTCGAGCTATTCGATACTCTAAAATTTAAAATTTTAAAATGCAACAATCAATAGAAGTTTTTAAGTTCCTAATTCACATTCAATATCATTCAAAAATATTCTTAAGCTTAAATAATTTCTAAAATAATTATATAAAGTGCAAATATCAGTTTCAACTAATTCAGGATCATTCTAAAATTCTAGAATTTTATATGATTAAAATAAAATAATTTTTCTGAGTTTTCGAATTTCTAAATCTGAAATTTAATGTCATTGTAATGAATTTTTAAGTCCTTATGTTTTCTAAATTTGGAACCAAATTTTCTCTATTTAAATTTTCAACTAATTTATTCCAATCAAAATAAGATCATTTTAATTTATTTCTAGGTTCTCAAGTGTTTATCCAAGTTTTGTTCAAAAATACTTCTAAGCTTAGATTTTTGAAAAATAACGCCAATACTATTTGAAACTTTCAATATGAAAATAAAAACTCACATCATTAATTTTCAAGCTTCTATTCTTCATTCACTTCCAAATAATTTATTTAGATTTGAATACTAATTTAAAAACACTAAAACTTAAATTTAGGTTCCAAATCTAGATCTTTAACTACGGGAAGTTCTAAATATCAAAATCCCTTCTTCACATGCAAATAAATCAATAATAATTTTAAAATAAATCTCCAAATCTTCACAACCCCCTAAACTCCGATATCCAACATCCATTCACATCCAAAAATATACAAGCGTAATTAATAGTTCAAATTTTCTAAATTTCATTGTGTGCATCTATAATCTAAAAAATAATTAATTTCAACTATCTAAAATATAAAAATATACGCATTATACCTCTCTTCATCTTCTTCGCGCGAGCAAACGCCCAATGACAAAAACCCCCTTGTTGCGGGTTGTCTTTCGCGTAGGAACACACCAGAACAACAAAATTTGGATTTGTCCTTTGTTTTTATGTTTTCTGCTCGCACATCACGACCATCAGCAGCAAGCACATCTCCTTCGTGCAACCAAAATGCAGCAACTCATCTTCTTCGTTTTTCACGGACAAATCGTAGCAACACATAGCCACGTTCAATTTCTTCTTCTTCTCAATCATGAAACAACAGCGAGCAAGAAACCCAAATCAGGAAACCCACTGTGGTACCTCGTCTTCTACGCAAAGCTCGCACACTATAGTCATTCTTCTTTGTCACGACCAGAACACACACATCATACACCAACACACACTCAAATCACAGAACCCATCTGCTGCAAACACAAATTACAGCAACAGAAAAATCTGGTTTTCTTTGTTTCATTTTCATGTTCATTGTCATCTTCAAGCCTTCGGACTCACCAGCAGCACACACGACCAGCAAACACACAAGCTGCTGGTTTTCCTTCTTTCCTTCTTCGTTTGAACATGATTCATGGCCAGCAACAACAAAAGAAATCCAGACCGCGACATTCTTCCTCTTCTTCATCGTTTCTCATCCGGATGATGCCCTAGAACTTACCAAACTTTCCAGATCTGAAATTTCTTCCAGACCACAGCAACAATTATGCTTCGTTCTTCAATTGTGATTCACAACCTCTTCAGCTCATCATCTTCTTCATTCGCATCATTACAGCCCAAAACCAAAATCAGCTCGCCCCAATCTGAAAATGCATAACACAAACAAAAAACCCCAAATCACCTTCTTGTTCATTGTTCTTCTTCTTCAACGTTGATTTCTAATTTTTCTTCATTCATTTGTTTGGTCGTCACCTCATGAGCCACAAATCAAAGCCCAAAGTTTTCTTGTTTTCGTTTTTAGTCAAAAACAGAGCATGCCAAAATTCTGTTTTTTTTTTTTCAACGCAGCTTCTGGTTTCTTCTTCCTTGACAAGAATTTCAGATTTTCCTTCCTTTTTTTTTTCAGTCAATCAATATGGCTTTCATTTCTTAATTAAATCTTGGATTTTTATGTTTATCCACTAATAGTCCAATAAACCCACATTTCGATCAATCAATATTAAATTTATATTTCTCTAATCAATCTTAGATTTTTAATCTACTAATAATTCCATCAACTAATATTTTATTTATTTTTTCCAAACCATAGTCTATGTATATACTTAATAAATATGATTTTAACTCATTTATTTCTCTTTCGCGAATCTCATATTTATTTATTTTTTAACTCAAACATTATAAGTTCTAAAATCCATTTCTTTATGCGCATTAAAAAGGCTATTATTTATTTTTAACAATACTTATTTTTATTTTTGCAATATGCATGCATTCATGAGATTACAGGGTGTTACAAGAGAGGCCAGCCAAAACAGGAAAAGTAGTTACAAATTCCCTTGGAAAGGATCTACAGTTTGTATGAGAAATTCCTTCTTCACATCAACTGGAGAATAGGACAAGGGAATTGTATTGCTTTCTGCGAGGATAGATGGTGTGGTCGGATAAAGCTAAAGGAGGAATTTCCCAATATTTTCAGAATATCAAGACAACATGGTGCAGCTATTTCTCAGTTCAAGGCGTCCAATGGTATGGAGATAGGGGGACAAGGAGGTTCGAATATGCACACAGGTGGAAATGTTGGAGAGGATTGTATGGAGGAACTAGGCCAGCTTCTAAATACTCTACAAGAGTTCTAGTGGCATGAAACTGGCCGCGAGGATAAACCCTTATGGCAAGGGGGAAAAGACAACCAATTCTCAGTAAAATCTTTTATGGAAAAGTGTCTTCATGAAAACATTGAGCCAACAGAAATCCCAATTGATTTCTTTTGGAGCATAAAAATCCCTCCGAAAGTGAAACTTTTCCTATGGCAATGGAGATTAGGCAAGATAAAAATAAGGGAAAACTTGCAAAAACGTCTTCCCAATTACAATATAAGTCCCTCTATTTGTCTCATGTGCAGGAAGAACGAGGACAGCTCAAGACACCTATTCATGGAATGCAGTGTGTCTCTTGCAATATGGCAGAAATGGAATCAGCTCCACACAAGCATAGCCCTCCAGCAGAAATTGATCTTCGCCTGGATACTTTGAATGAAGGTCTTGTAAAGATAAAGCAATATTGGAAAGTTCTTTTGGCAACAATATGGTACACCATATGGGAGGAAAAAAAAAACTCAAGAATATTCAAAGACAAGAAGAGAGACGTTCACATGATATGGGAGAGATCCAATATTTTGTTCGCTTCATATATCTATAGCTCTAACCTTTCCATGGGATACTCTTTTGGGGAATGGATGTGTAACGAGGGCAACATTCTTCAAACATTGTAATTTGATTTTTGTCGTGTCGGATTTCCCATCCGATAGCTGTTTTCTAATCTTTATTATCAATATATATAGTTTCTGTCTTTCGGAAGGAATGGGATATTCTCAAAAAGGACCTTTGTGAAGTTACTGCTCAGGTTAAGGGCAAAGAGGGGCTACTGCTCAAAGTCGATTTTGCCAAGGCCTATGGCTCAGTCAAATGGAGCTTCTTGGATTTTACTCTTAAAAAGCAAGGCTTTGGAGAAAGATGGAGAAACTGGATTCAAGGTTGCCTCCAGACAGCTAACTATTCAATTTTTATTAACGGAAGACCTCGGGGTAAAATCTACAACCACAAAGGGTTATGGCAAGGTGACCCACACTCCCCATTTTTGTACACTGTAGTCACTGAAGCCTTCACCCGCATCATAGAGAAAGCAAGCAAGGAAGGATTGATACGAGGTCTGATGGTAGGAAAAGATAACATCCCTCTAACTCATTTGTTATTCGCTGATGATTGTTTAATCTTCATGCAAAAAACAAGAACAGAAATCCAATCGATTATGAGTGCTTTGAGAACCTTTTGCTTATTGTCGGGCCTAAAAATAAATGGGAACAAGAGTTAGTTGCTGGGAGTCAACACTAAAGAAATGGAAACCAACATAGCAGAAGAGATGAAAGTGGGACGAGGGGATTGGCCCCTCATGTACCTAGGAATGCCCTTGGGAGGTAATCCTTTCAAAATCGACTTTTGGGATCCTGTTATCCAGACTATCAGAAGACGGACTGCGGGATGGAAAAAGAGCTATTTATCCAGAGGAGAAAGATGACTTCTTCTAAAATTAGTCCTAGAGGCACTCCCGACTTACTATCTGTCCATCTTCAAGATTACAAAGAAGGTTGCTGCAATCATAGAGAGGCAGATGAGGGACTTCCTTTGGAAACAGGAGGAAAATGAGAAACGTCACAATCCTGTTAACTGGAAACAGGTTTGTAAAGCTGTTAAAAATGGAAGCCTTGGCATTGGAAACATTTTTAAAAAAAGTGAAGCTATAAGATCCAAATGGCTATGGAGGATGATGGAAAAACCAAAAACTTTGTGGGCCATCATAGTGAGAAGTATTCATGGATCTCGAGCCTTTGGAAGAGAAGCGGCTGTTAATAAAAAAATGCAGCCACAAAGCGCCATGGAAGGACATCCACAGCCTTTACGACCAATTTAGGCCCCACATATGTTGGAAAATTGGAAATGGAGAGCAAGTGAGGTTTTGGGATGACCGATGGTGCGACCAAGGTCCCTTGAAGGAAGCCTTTCCCAATATTCACAGCATGTGTCTGAAAAAAGAGCGCTCGGTGGCAGATTTCAAAACAAGAACTTATGTAGATGACAGAATACAGTGGGGATGGAACCTGTATTTGCCAAGGACTATAGCTGATCGCCACCTCGAGGAGCTTGGAGAACTCTTAAGCCGGTTGAACAGTTTCAACCTAAGTGAAACAGAGAGGGAGGATAAACTAGTTTGGATAGGGGAAGGAACCAAATCTTTTTCAGTGAGATCAGCTATGGAGAAAATAACAAATCAGGTTTCACAGCATGCAACATCAGTGACAGATTTTGTTTGGAAAACTAAGGCTCCCCTAAAAGCAAGATTCTTAATGTGGCTCATTAGTCTAAACAAACTTAAGACTAGTGAAAACCTCCAACGCATCCTTTCCAATCATTCTTTACAGCCTTCTATATGTATTAGGTGCAAGGAAAAGGAGGAGTCCACCAAACATTTGCTCGAAAAGTGCAGGACAACAGAAGATATTTGGTGGCGTTGGAACAGGCAACACCACTCCATTTGCCCCCCAGAAGCTGAAAACTGGTTCCAGATCCCAGACCGAATTAGAAGAGCTCACATCAGTCAGCAGTGGAAGGTCATATTGGCAGCTATTTGGTACACAATCTGGGAGGAATGTAATAGAAGACTGTTTTTGAATGTAGAAAGATCGGATAGCATGATATGGGAGAGGTCCAAACTTTTGTTCGCCAGTTGAATCTCCACGTCTAAGTTAGGAATAGGTTATAGCTTTTCAAATTGGTTATGTAACGGGGGTTCAACCCTCCAATCTGTTTTAATTTCAGAATGTACGTGTTATGAGAATTAAGCCCGGATATCTCATCCGGCCCTTTTGTACCTTATTTTATTCTATTAATATATATAGTTTCTGTTTCAATATATATAGTTTCTGTTTCCGAAAAAAAAAAATTATATATGTTAAAAGTTATTTGTAAGCATATATAATATATAAATTTTAATAAGCACAACATATATATGTATACAAAAGATGCAATATACATACATATGTCCATACATATACAACAAAATATAAAAAATAAAATTTATATATGTTGAATAATTTTGATATTTATATAACTTATATAAAGGTTTACATGAGTAATATAAATAATTTATATAAGACATGCAATTTATATAATTTATACAAAATATAAAAGTAATATAAATTAAAATTATCAAATTGAAAACAAATTGTAAAAGTTAAAATTTCAAAAGTTGTACAAACAAAGTTAAAAGCTGAATTGCACAAATTAATATATATATATATATATATATATATATAACAAAATTATTATAACTTATAATCTATAACCTATAACATATTTTATAACATATAAATATTATTTGCCTTTACGACTTTTGTAACTTCTACAAATTAATTTAGATATCCAATATAAATATTATTTGCCTTTTTAGCAACAACAATCCCTAACTCACCAAACTACTCACGAACACCTCATTACCTCTCTCCGTGCCCGAATTGACCAAATCCACCAAGAACTTTTAACCCTTACACGTTCTATTACAAACTCTTCTGATATACAGCCATTCTCGCTCCTCTTGAATGAGAACAACAATCTCTTAAGAATCAACTACGAGAGCTCACAGAAACCCCTTCTGAACCCACCAGCAATCCTTTTTTTCACACCTCATGTTATTCCTACAGCCTATAAACCTCCATCCTTTACCATGACCTCTTTGTTTCCAACTTCTTATCAACTCCACAGCAAAAGACCGTCGGTTCACACACCTTTAGCTCGACCTCCCAGGCAACTTAGCAGTATCACTCTTTGTTCTCCCTATCAGCAACCACCTTCTGAGTCCCCTGTTCCTCCTGATGACTCTTCGCATCCCCCGATCTTTGAACTAGCCCATTTCCCTTCTGGTCCTTCACACAAACGGAAACATAAGGGAAAAGAAAAGGTTGTAATGACTATTCCACCAATCGAACCAGACTTTCAAGCCTCTTCTAAACCACAACCACTCCCATATATCATTGATAATCCCTTGTCCTCTTTCCTTGAATATATAGCTCATCGTTGTGATCAACCCTCTATTGCTCTAGCAAACCACATTCTTGATCCATCTTCTGAGACAAATTCGTCTTTTGAATCCTCCTCTCCTGACTCTTTTTCTGCGTCACCCTTAGATCACTCCCAAGACGTTCTTCCAGCTACTTCTGGACTGGGAGAATCCTCTAAGCCAGCGCCTACCCATGGCACCACATCAGTCACTGAGCCTCCATGCAACGAATCAGATGACATGGAATCTGATTTCCCTCCTTTGCCCCGTAAACCTACTGAGTCCAGCTCCTTCCGTACCTTTAATCTTGATTCCCTTCCATATGATGATTGGCCATATTTCTTTAATGACAAGCTCTCTTGGTGCTATGCCAAATCCATCAAACACGGAGCAACCGATCCAATCGTAATTGAAAAATTACTTACAAGATTATCAGGTAGCCTTTGTGACTAGTGGAATGCCCAGCAAGAATACACGCAAACTGCCTAGCTACACCAATCAGTTAACAATTTTCTTTCAGCACTTTTTGACACCTTTGTTGGCCCGTTGACCCATTACATTGATCAAGCCTGAGAGAAATATCTTGGTACCAAGTGTTGCTCTTTCCATCTTAGGGCTATGCAAAGACATTATGAACAAATGTCTAAATGGTTTTATTTGATTAAAGGTGTTGATGATGTCAATCCCAAGACAGTTTTTCTGTTGTCCTTCTAGTAGCCTATTGCAGAGAAAGCCAAAGAGTATATGGCTAGTCATAAGAAAACCACCCAGGAAAGCACCCTAGGACAATTGTTCTCTTATATCCGAAATGGTCATCAAGGTCTCTACGCCCAGAGATTGACTAGCGCGCTCAGAAAATGGGTAAAACCCTTTCCCGAGCCTACCACGATTCTATTCCTAAGTGTCATACTTTTGAACCTTGCTCTTGCAAACAAAAGACGGCTCACCTGCACTCTTCTAAATCTCCTAGAAGATCCAAACTTTCTGCTAAGAAGCTATCCTGTTGAAAATGGAGATTTTTACAGCATAAGCCTTTCCAAGGAAAGACAGTTGACTCAAGATGTTTCATATGCAAATGGAAAGGCCATTTTGCCTTTCCTTTTGCCAAACACGGCCCAAAGAAAACCAAGCGCCATGCAGCCCTCGTCAAGAAGATCACCGCACTCATTGATACAGAAGCTTCTGTATCGAATCCCTGTTTGAATTTCAGGATGATTTCTCTCCTGAAGCACTCATGGTTGTCTCAAACACAGGATGATTTCTTCCCCATCCACCAATGGCATCTTCAACTTACCTCATGCCAAAGTTCGAGTCTATCTCTCCCCCTATCATCACCCTATTTCACTAACTACTTTAATTGATACAGGTGCTTCAGCAACATTGATGGATCCCACTATGTTACCCTCTGAATGGTGGAAACCCTACCAGTAGGTTTTCAACACTGCTGGGCCAAATCGACTCACCATCACTCTCATTGCTTACATTCAAGCACTCCTTGAAGCTCCTGGTTCGTCCAAACCATTCATCATTGTCTGCACAATAGTTTTGAGCAAGCAGGGATCGAAGGTTTTGGGCTTGAAGAGTGTCTTGGACTCCACATGGTCTTCGAACAAACTCTGCCTTTGTTCTATGGATCTCTTCTATTTCTGAAGTAACTCAACTTGAAGAATCTCCCCAAGACACTCTTCAAGCCCAAAACCTTCGATCCCTGCTTGCTCAAAACTATTGTGCAGACAACCATACTGCTTTCCTTGCCAAATGCAGTAAACTTTTATGGTCCAACTAGGATTATTTTATTAAGCTTCCTTTCAAGCTTAAAGAGGATATCAATCCTACCAAAGCTTCCCATCATGGTATGTATCCTTCTCAGCTTACTCTTGCCATCCAAGAACTTGAACAATTGAAGCAAGAAGGCTTAATTAAACCAACCACTTCTCTTTGGGCATGCTAGGCTTTCTACGTTAATAAAAGGT
Organism: Tinospora cordifolia; assembly: GCA_030144865.1. NCBI lineage: Eukaryota > Viridiplantae > Streptophyta > Magnoliopsida > Ranunculales > Menispermaceae > Tinospora > Tinospora cordifolia. The sequence goes on along the minus strand of JAJIYU010001136.1, from coordinate 13,326 downwards.
TTGAACAAGTCTGTGGCAAGCTCCAATTGGTAATCAACTACTAACCACTTAACATCTTTCTCAAAGATGATAAATTTTCTCTCTCGAGACCTGAGACATTATTTCAGCATCATTCTCATGCTAAAGTTCGACTGTAAATCTGGATTTTGGTAGCTTGGAATTAACAGACCTAAAACTGTGTTCATTCCTAGTCATCATTATCAATGGACGGTAATGTCGTTTGGAAACTGCTCCTTCAATATTTCAGCGAGCTATGACAAGGATTTTCTCTAAAATTCAGCACTAGGGACTTATATATATTGATTATATCCTTTTATTTTCTAAGTACTTTCTATCACATCTTGAACTTGTCAGAAAGTTTCATGATCTCTATGTCTCTGTTGGACTAATGCTCTCTGAGAAAAAGATGCAGTTATTTCAGACAACCAACGATTTCCTAGATATGGAAATCCATGATGGAATGCTTTCTTTGCAACCCCATATTTTACACAAGCTATTCGATTTTCCAAATGTTTAACCAGATAAATCAGCTATTCAATAATTCCTAGGGCTTGTAAACTATATGGGACTTTTTATCAAAGATCTTTCACTCCATACAAGTAAGCTTTCCCTCTTGTTGAAGAAGTCTCCACCGCCCTGGACTGATGAACAAACAACAACCGTTTAGGCCCTTAAGTTCAAAGCTCATGCTCTTCCTCCTCTACAAATTCCAGGCACTGGCCACAAAATTCTACGAACTGATGCTTGCGATGAACACTCTGGGGTGTCGTCTTATTGGAAGAACTTCCTGATAAAACTCAACGCATCTATGGATACAAAAGTGGAACATTCAAGACCTCTGAACTCCATTACCATTCCACCTCCAAAGAGATTTTGGTTGCTAAACGAGGCATTGAAAAATTCCAATTCTACCTTGTTGGTCATTCTTTCCTCATCGAAATGGACATGTCCAGTTTTCCTAAAATGTTACAGTTCAAACAAAAACTGATACCCAATCCTCACCTTCTCCGATGGGCCAATCAATTTTCTCAGTTTAATTTTATTGTCAAACACATTTCGAGAAAAACTAATGTTTTGGTTGATTTCCTTTCCTGGCACTACCATACACACTTCATTGGAGTTGTTGGATCCTCCTCTTCAAATCCAGATCCCTCTGATGGTGCACATGTTCCCTCCGACTTAATGTCCTCCATCTCTGCTCTTCCTGTTGAGATTAGAGAAATCGTTTATTGGAAGATTCCAAATCAGCCCACCATTGATGGACTTCTTAAAGTTCTTACTCGAAGACATGGCATGTTCTTTGGCCACGTACCTAATCCTGTTAAACCTTATCTTTTTTTTTCCATTTGGAATGATCAATTTCTATCATTTCCCAAAGGAAGCCTATTATTTTTTTAATGCATATATTAAGGTCATGATGGATTGGCTTTTCTCTTGACAAAGATCTCTTATATGCATATTTGTTTCAGTTAAGGTCCCCTCATCATGAGTTAGATCGCGATCAAACCAAGTTTTACAGGTTTCTACTCAAGTTTGCTACTCATGATCAATGGTTAGAAAGCCTTGTAGAGTGGCCACAACGCTTCCTCACCATTACCTTCTTTGCACCTCTGGCTTCTGAGCATAGATACACTAGCATTGGTGATGACCCAACTGTCGCAGTTGAGGAAGTTTGTTCTTTCCAGATGCTTCGAGGATATCCACAATTGCTCTTCTTCAACACCCATAGTCATCATACATACCCAGGTTCTCTTCCTGGCCAGCATGTTGAGTTCTTCATGGTAGTCGAAGCCCGTATTAGCCCAAGTTCCATTAGGTTCTCTTCGTGGCCAGCGAGTTGAGTTCTTCAACGCCCATAGTCATCATACATAGTCATTGTACAAGCCTTAGTGAGCCCGAAAACCATCTATGGGATACCCTTCATGTCCTGATGGACGAATATTTGGCCAAACAACCATCTCGCCTCGAAGACATCAATCGGGCCACCACTGCCCCACTCTGGCCAAGAAGAGAACCTGATGGAACCTGGGCCAATACGGGGCTTCGACTGCCATGAAGAACTCAACTCATTAGTCAGGAAGAGAACCTGGGTATGTATGATGACTATGAGTGTTGGAGAAGAGCAATTGTGGATATCCTTGAAGGATCTGAAATGAACAGACTTCCTCAACTGCGGCAGTTGGGTTGTCACCAATATCTGTGCTCAGAAGCCAGAGGTGAAAAGAAGGTAATGGTGAGGAAGAGTTGTGGCCACTCTGCTAGACTTTCTAACCATTGATTATGAGTAACAAACTTGAGCAGAAACTTGTAAAACCTAGTTTGATCAGGACCTAACTCATGATGAGAGGCTACCCTTGGGAAATTATAGAAATTGATCATTCGAAATGGAAAAAGATAAGGTTTAACAGGATGAGGTACGTGGCCAAAGAACATGCCATGTCTTCGAGTAAGAACTTTAAGAAGTCCATCAACAGTGGGCTGATTTGGAATCTTCCAATAAACGATTTCTCTAATCTCAACAGGAAGAGCAGAGATGGAGGACATTAAGTCAGGGGGTACATATGCACCATCAAAGGGATATGGATTTGAAGAGAAGAATTCAACAACTCCAATGAAGTGTGTATGGTGGTGCCTGGAAAGGAAATCAACCAAAACATTAGCTTTTTCCGAAATGTGTTTGACAGTAAAATTAAACTGAGAAAACCAATTGGCCCATCGGAGAAGGTAGGGATTAGGTATCAGTTTTTGTTTGAATTTTAACATTTTAAGGAAACTGGACATGTCCATTTCGATGAGGAAAGAATGACCAACAAGGTGGAATTAGAATTTTTCAATGCATCGTTTAGCAGCCAAAATCTCTTTGGAGGTGGAATGGTAATGGAGTTTAGAGGTCTTGAATGTTCCACTTTTGTATCCACAGATGCATCGAGTTTTATCAGGAAGTTCATCCAATAAGACGACACCCCATTGTTCATCACAGGCATCAATTTGTAGAATTCGGTGGCCAGTGCCTGAAATTTATGGGAGGAAGAGTCTGAGCTTTGAGCTTAAGGGTCTGGCTGGCTGTTGTTTGTTCATCAGTCCAGGGAGGTGGAGACTTCTTCAACAAGAGGGAAAGCTTACTTGTATGGCGTGAGAGATCTTTGATAAAAAGTCTCATATAGTTTACAAGCCCCAAGAATTGATGAATAGTTGATTTATCTGGTAGAACATCTGGAAAATTGAGTAGCTTGTGTAAAATATGGGGTTACAAAGAAAGCTTTCCATCGTGGATTTCCATGCCAAGGAAATCGATGGTTGTCTGAAATAACTACTTCATTTTCTCGAAGAGCATTAGTCCAACATGGACATGGAGATCATGAAACTTTCTGACAAGTTCAAGATGTGATAGAAAGTCCTTAAAAAATAAAAGGATATCATCAATATATATAAGTGCTTGGTGCTGAATTTCAGAGAAAACCCTTGTCATAGCTCGCGGCAGTTTTGAGTCCAAACGGCGCTATCATCCATTGATAATGATAACCAGGAATGACAAACGCAGTTTTAGGTCTGTCCTAGGGGTCAATTCCAAGCTGCCAAAATCCAAATTTACCGTCGAACTTTGAAAAAATTTTAGCATCAAAATGATGATGAATTAATGTCTCAGGTCTCTGGAGAGAACATTTATCATCTTTGAGAAAGATGTTAAGTGGTTGGTAGTTGATTACCAATCGGAGCTTGCCAAGGACTTATTTAAACTTTTTATTAACATAGAAAGCCTCGCATGCCCAAGGAGAAGTGGTTGGTTCAATTAAGCCTTCTCGCTTCAATTGTTGAAGTTCCTGGATGGCAAAAGTAAGCTGAGAAGGAGACCTACCATGATGGGAGGCTTTGGTAGGATTGATATCCTCGTTAAGCTTGAAAGGAAGCTTAATAAAATAATCCTGGTTGGACCATAACGGTTTACTGCATTTGGCAAGGAAAGCAGTATGGTTGTCCGCACAACATTTTTGAGCAAGCAGGGACCGAAGGTTCTGGGCTTGAAGAGTGTCTTGGGGTGATTCTTCAAGTTGAGTTACTTCAGAAATAGACGAGATCCATGGAACAAAGGCAGAGTTTGTTCGAAGACCATGTGGAGTCCGAGTGAGATGACTGATCTTTTGGAGAATATCATAACCAATGATGAATGGTTTGGACGAACCAGGAGCTCCAAGGATTCTATGCTTGAACATAAGCAACGGGTGAAGCTTGATCTTCACTGACTTGCTAATGAGAGTGATGGTGAGTCGATTTGGTCCAGCAATGTTGAAAGCCTGCTGGTAGGGTTTCCACCATTCAGAAGGTAATATAGTGGGATCCATCAATGTTGTTGAAACACGTGTATCAATTAAAGCAGTTAGTGAAATAGGGTGATGATAGGGGGAGAGATAGACCTGGACTTTGGCTTGCGGTAAGTTAGAGAGGCCATTGGTGGAGGGGGAAGAAGAGTTTAAGACAAATGCTTCTGTGTTCGAGACAACCATAAGTGCTTCAGGAGAGAAATCATCCTGAAATTCAAACAGGGATTCGATATCACAAGCTTTTGTATCAGTGAGTGCAGTGATCTTCTCAATGAGGGCTGCATGGCGCTTGGTTTTCTTTGGGCAGTGTTTGGCAAAATGACCTTTCCTTTTGCATATGAAACATCTTGAGACAACTGTCTTTCCTCGGAAAGGCTTATGCCATAAAAATCTCCATTATCGGCAGGATAGCTTCTTAGCAGAGGTTTGGATCTTCTAGGAGATTTAGAAGAGTACTGGTGAGCCATCTTCTATTTGCAGGAGCAAGATTCAAAAGCATGGCACTTAAGAATCGAGTCATGGCAAGCTCGGTCCGCTCGGAAAAGGGTTTTACCCATTTCCTGAGCATGCTAAACAATCTTGTACTGGGCACAAAGACCTTGATGACCATTCCGGATATAAGAGAACAATTGTCCCAGGGTGCTTTCCTGGGTGGTTTTCTTTTGAGTAGCCATACTCTTTGGCTTTCTCTGCAATAGGCTGCTAGAAAGACAATAGAAAAACTGTCTTGAGATTGACATCATCAACACCTTTAATCAAATAAAACCATTTAGACATTTGTTCATAATGTCTTTGCATAGACCTGAGATTGAAAGAGCAACACCTGGTACCAAGATATTTCTCTCGGGCTCAATGTAATGGGACAACGAGTCAACGAAGGCGTCAAAAAGTCCTGAAAGAAAATTGTTAACTGACTGTTGGAGCAAGACAGTTTGCTTGTATTCTTGCTAGGCATTCCACTAATCACAAAGGCTACCTGATAATCTTGTGAGTAATTTTTCAATTACGATTGGATCGGTTGCTCCGTGTTTGATCGATTTCGCATGGCACCAAGAGAGCTTGTCATTAAAGAAATATGGCCAATCATCATATGGAAGGGAATCAAGATTAAAGGTATGGAAGGAGCTGGACTTAGTTGGTTTACAGGGCGAAGGAGGGAAATTAGATTCCATGTCATATGATTCCTTGCGTGGAGGCTCAGTGACTGATGTGGTGCCATGGGTAGGCGCTGCCTTAGAGGATTCTCCCAGTCCAGAGTAGCTGGAAGAACGTCTTGGGAGTGATCTAAGGATGACGCAGAAAAAGAGTCAGGAGAGGAGGATTCAGAAGACGAATTTGTCTCAGAAGATGGATCAAGAATGTGGTTTGCTAGAGCAATAGAGGGTTGATCACAACGATGAGCTATATATTCAAGGAAAGAGGACAAGGGATTATCAGTGATATATGGGAGTGGTTGTGGTTTAGAAGAGGCTTGAAAGTCTGGTTCGATTGGTGGAATAGTCATTACAACCTTTTCTTTTCCCTTATGTTTCCGTTTGTGTGAAGGACCAGAAGGGAAATGGGCTAGTTCAAAGATCGGGGGATGCGAAGAGTCATCAGGAGGAACAGGGGACTCAGAAGGTGGTTGCTGATAGGGAGAACAAAGAGTGATACTGCTAAGTTGCCTGGGAGGTCGAGCTAAAGGTGTGTGAACCGACGGTCTTTTGCTGTGGAGTTGATAAGAAGTTGGAAACAAAGAGGTCATGGTAAAGGATGGAGGTTTATAGGCTGTAGGAATAACATGAGGTGTGAAAAAAAGGATTGATGGTGGGTTCAGAAGGGGTTTCTGTGAGCTCTCGTAGTTGATTCTTAAGAGATTGTTGTTCTCATTCAAGAGGAGCGAGAATGGTTGTATATCAGAATAGTTTGTAATAGAATGTGTAAGGGTTAAAAGTTCTTGGTGGATTTGGTCAATTCGGGCACGGAGAGAGGTAATGAGGTGTTCGTGAGTAGTTTGGTGAGTTATTACTGTTGCTTCTGGAGGATGGTTTGTAGAAGGTCATTCTGATATAAGGCATTATTTGATTGCCAGTTGAGGACTGCATCAGATCCAAAAAGGGTCTGGAGAGCTGGACCTTCAGAGATCATGATTTTTGATGGACGAATCTGACATTGAGAGGGCAACCCGAGAGTGGATCTGTAGATCGTTCAGAGCCGGAGGGTGGAGGTGAAGCTCCTGATTATTCAGAAAGTACAAAGCAACCCTCATCAAGGTTGAGATCATCTTCTTATTCTTCAATAGAATCATAGATCCTATCTTGGATATCGAAATCATCATCTATGTGATAACCAGAAAGAAGAACATAATACTGATACCTTCCCAAAGTTGATTCAATAAAGCCAACTATAGGGTCACCAGATACATATCGTTTTTCTAAGAGTTGTTGGGAGGTTTGGCGCCTTGGTTTCTCAATATCATATTGGACTTCGAAAGTATCTTCCTCACAGCTGGAGTAGTTACATGTATCACACCAATGGTGTGCAAAAGGGGAATGTGCAGTGTCCACAAAATGTATACCAACAGAGGAAGGACGTGAATGAACCGAAGGAGGTTCGTGAAAAATAGTTTCGACAAGTCCATTGGGGCGTCTGCTATGGGTAGCATGAGTAGTCTGACGAACTTTATTAGCTTGAAAACATGCTTCATAGATTGTGATCCATTTTTTTGGAGAAAGCTGTTGAAGACGACTGAGGGGAATAGCCCGTGGGAGAAAAGTGTGAGATACAGCACCCTGAGAATTGATATCTAACATGAGGCCATCTAGAGAGGACCCTTTGTAAGGGACATTGATCGCGTGATTGTATACGCGATAAGCAACCTGATAATGAATAGTTGCTGCTAGGGAAATTTGGATTTGAGGGGTGCCCGATAACTGGGCTTGGAGGATAAGAGTGATAAGGGCATGAGGATCCCTTCAGGACACATTAAAATTTGGGTAAAAAGTAATGAAGACTGTGCCAGAGTTTAGGGTGGTTTGGATAGTACCAATAACAACATCAGAACAACAAATCATTCGAGAATCAAGAACAATTCGAGAAATGGCTTCAGTAGATTTTCGACCATGGAAGGTGATTGAAATTTTAACTGCACCATTGTGGAGATGAGTGTACCCATCTTTTTGCTATTGAGGCAAAAGGGGAGCAGGCAAGGTTACTAGAAAAAAATGTTCAGCTTGATCGGCAGGGATTTGGGGTTCATTGAAATTGAAAATTTGAACATACTCTTTTATTGGACTCCAAGGTGTTTGTCTTTTAAACAATTTTTTGAGTTTCTTTTGGAAGGAGGTGGAAGGGAGGGAGTAAACATTTTGGGGTAAGATGGGAACAAGCTCTATGAGAGGGACAACTCCATTAGAATCAGGTAAATACTCTATTTCGTATAAACCATCGACCTTGGCTGCAATGCAAGAAACTTCAAGAAGAGAAGAGATGGAAGGATTAGGAGTTTCCATTTTACAAGGTCTATCAAACAAGTAAATAGTCCTCTTCTGGGTGTGAGAAATGCCTTCAAACGCCTTCCTACAACTAAAACGGCTAGATCGCAAGGGCAAAGAGAAAATGACTTGCTTTAGGACTGAGTAAACTGAAAATAGAAACAAGTTCACAGGTTTTCAAACAAGACTTACTAAGGGGTCAAAGTATCGTCATGCTCACTGGTCCTAGTGGCTTGGGGACAAGAAACTAGTAGGTGATGAACCAAGTCAAGAGGTATAATAAGTATAAGAAGCCGGAGAAATAGTGAGGAGCTGCTGACAACGAGTTTCCGAGATACTAAAGATCTCAACATCCGAAAGATTACAGAAGACTTGAGTACAATAAATAAACGTCCAAAAACACAGAGTACAAGGACAATGATAACCGTGACCAATTGCACTAACCATGTGAAAACTTGGTCAGAATTGGTATAAAGAATGGAAACTTCTTCAGCTCTCAACACTTCTTCACTTGAAGCCTCTTGCACCTCTGCCAAGATCGATGGGTTATATGAAGTTGAATATTTGCCTGATTCTAGTGGAACGATCCCACTCACAGAACTTGTTCCCATTCTACCCCAGAATGTTTATAGACTCCCTTCTACTTCTTTTCATAAGAAAGTCAAGAAACTGTTCAGCAGACACACACCTCAAAGTCCAGTCAAAGAGTATGTCCAAATCTCTAATTTTAACGAACACCAGATCCTTGCCGATCAAGCCGAACATTTTTTCCCAGTTGCCTTGCCTACCTCTCTTTTACCACAATGGCGCAAGGATGGCTACACTCACTTGCACTATGGTGCAGTAAAGATGTCCATCACTTTCCATGGTAGAAAGGCTACAGAAGCCATTTCCCGAATAACTCTTCTTGATTCCCGCATGATTTGCTATTCTGATGCAGTGATTGGTACTATTCAAACCACTCTCAATTCTGGAACTGTGTTCGTTACTTTCTATCCAAATTTCAATGTGTCTTTGAAAGACCCACATGCTTTCACCACCCTTACCCTCCAAGCTCAGTTAACTGGCGCCCCACAGATCCAAGCTGCTTTGGCTGCAACCATCCATTACCAGGTTGCTTATCGCGTTCAAAACCACGCAATAGATGTTCCTTACAAAGGCTCTTCTCTCGATGGCCTTATGCTTGACATCAGTTCTCAAGGTGTTGTCTCACACACCTTCCTTCCGAGAACGATTCCTCCTAGCAGACTCCAGCAGTTGTTTCCACAAAGCCGGCTTACAAGCTATGAGGCTCGATTCCAGGCAAACGAAGTCCGCCAGTCTACCCAGGCTATCCATAATAGACGTCAAGACGGACTTGTCGAGACTGTTTTTCCAACACCTCCTTTGGTGCAGTCCCGACCATCTTCTGCAGGCATTCATTTTGTTGATATCACAGAACCCCCTGCTGCCGCACATCACTGGTGTGATACGTGCAATTGTTCTGATTGCGAAGAAGATGCATTTGAAGTTAAGTATGATATTGAGAAGCCGCGTCGCAAGACCTCTCAACAGCTCTTGGCCGCTAGATACGAATCTGGTGACCCGACAGTTGGTTTTATAGAATCCTCATCAGGAAGGTTTACTTTCTGATTATTCTACTGATGATGATTTTGATGATCAAGTCAGCAGAACATCCAACGATGAGAAAGACTATAACCCTGATGATGATGAAACTGCCCTTGAAGAAAGTTGTTTTGTTCTCACAGAACACTCTAGTGCTTCTCCTCCACCTTCTGTCATAGAATGGTCTACTGACCCACTTACTGGCTGTCCTCTCCAGTACCAGATTAAGCCTTCTAAAATCATAACACCTGAGGGCTCAGCTTTTCAAACTCTTGCAAATTCTGATGCAGTGCTCAATTGGCAGTCCAACAATGCCCTATATGCCAGAATGACCTTCTTCAGTCCATTCTTCAAAAATAGCAGCAAACCCTACCCAGCAAACTGCTCATGATCAGCTCATTGCCTCTCTCAGAGCCCGTATTGACCAAGTGCATAACCAGCTTTTAGAGCTCGCCAACTCTATCACCCATTATTCACAAATTGAAGTTGTACTTGGCCCTCTTGAACGAGAACATGAGTCTCTCAAAAACCAACTTCGTGAGCTTACAAATTCAGCTTTTGTTCCTCCGGCGAATCCTTTTTTCACTCCTCACATTATCCCTATAGCTTTTAAACCACCCTCTTTCACCATGCCATCCCTTTTTCCTCCAAACTACCAACTTCATAGTAAGAGGCCTCCAACTCAACCCTCTCGACCACGAAGTGGATTGACCTTTAAATCCCCTTTTCAGCAACCGCCTTTTGAACCATCGTCTCCCCCTGATCCTTTTCCCAATCCTTCACCTTGTTTTACATCTCCATCCTCCCATAAACGAAGAGATAAAGGAAAAGAAAAAATTGTGATGACAATTTCTTCTTTTGAACCTGAGATCCAAGCTTCCTCTAAGTCCCAGCCACTTCCTGACATCTCAGAAAATCCCTTGAGTTCTTTTCTTGAGTATATGGCCCGTCGTTATGACCAACTCACGGTAGCTCTAGCTGATCCAATTCCTGATGAACCTTCTTCTATAGGTCCTACTTCTTCTACCTCTACTCTTTCTGACTCTTCTTCGGACGAATCTGATTCTTCCCTTGATATCCTTGCTGCTAACTCTGGACCAGGAGAAACTTCGCAACCCAAAGCGGAACCCAATGAACCTTCTCATGGCCCAACACCATTCCATGAACACCCACCTGATGAAGCAGATGATATGGAATCTGATTTTCCTCCTCCTAAGAACAAAACCTCCAAATCCAGTGCTTTCAATACCTTTAACCTAGATTCTCTCCCCTACGAGGACTGGCCATATTTTTTCAATGATATGCTCTCATGGTGTCATGCCGAGTCTATTAAACATGGAGCAACTGATTCAATTATCATTGAGAAGCTCCTCAACCGACTTTCTAGTAGTCTTCGGGATTGGTGAAATGCTCAACAGCCTTATAAGCAGACTGCATTACTACAGCAGTCTGTTACTAATTTTCTCTCGTCAATCTTTGAAGCCTTTGTGGGACCATGGGATCATCACGTTGAGCAATCAAGAGAACAGTTTCTTGCTACAAAATGTTGCTCTTTTCGTCTCAAGACTATGTAGCGACATTATGAGCAGATGTCCAAATGGTTCTATCTAATTAAAGGAGTTGATGATGTTAATCTTAAGACAGTTTTTCTCCTCTCCTTCCAGAACCCTATTGTCAAACGAGCACAGGAATACATGGCTACACATAAGAAGACCATTCAAGACAGCACTCTAGGACAATTATTTTCGTACATTAAAAACGGTCACCAGGGGCTTTGTGCCCAGTTTGAAATTGTCCAACGTGCTCACCACCTGAGCAAAGGCTTCAGTAATGCTTGTCAGGAGACCATTCCTAAATGTCATGCTTCTGAACCTTGCTCCTGCAAACAAAAGTCTGCCTTCCCACATTCTTCCAAGGTTCCTAGACGGTCTCGTCATAAAGACCGAAAGAAGTCACCATCTCGCAAGAAATGGAAGTTTTTACGACGGAAACCTTTCCGAGGTAAAACAACTGACTCCCACTGTTTTATCTGCAAGAAAAAGGGTCATTATGCAAAAAACTGCCCAAAGAAGACGAAGAATCATGCAGCCCTTCCTGAAAAGATTACAGCATTGGCAGACACAGAAGCTTCTGATATTGAATCTTTGTTTGAATTCCAAGATGAATTCTCTACTGAAGCTCTCATGGCTATCTCAAAACCTGAAGCTTTTGTTTTGCATTCTTCCTCCCCATCAGTCAATGGCATCTCGAACCTGCCTCATGCCAAAATACAGGTTTATCTCTCTCCATACCACCATCCTATCACACTAACTGCTTTGCTTGATACAGGTGCTGCAGCAACACTCATGAATCCCTCTTTGTTGCCTACTGAGTGGTGGAAACCCCATCGTCAAACATTTAATACTGCTGGATCAAATCCATTGGTAGTCACTCTTATCAGCAAGCCTGTGAAGATCAAACTTCACCCTTTGCTGACATTCAAACATCGAATCCTTGGCGCTCCGAGATTGTCTACACCATTCATCGTTGGTTATGACATCTTACAGAAGATCAAGCATCTCACTTGGACTTCACGAGGACTCAAGACAGATTCTGCTTTTGTTCCATGTATTTCTACAATTTCTGAAGGGACTCAATTTGCAGAATATTCTCCAAAGATTGAAGACTTGAAGACTTCATTGGTACAGAAATGTTGTGCAGAAAGCCACACAGCTTTCCTCTCCAAATGCAATCACCCACTATGGACGAACAAAGATTATTTTATTAAGCTTCCTTTTAAGCTTAATGAAGATATAAATCCTACCAAGGCATCTCATCCAGGCATGCCCCCTTCTCAGCTCACTCTGGCTATCCAAGAACTTAATCAGTTAAAAGAAGAAGGATTGATTGAGCCAACCACATCTCCTTGGGCATGTGAAGCTTTTTTTGTCGACAAGCGCTCTGAACAGGTTCGTGGAAAACTTCGGTTGGTTATCAATTACTAGCCCCTTAACATCTTTCTCAAAGATGATAAGTTTCCACTTCTAGACCCGAAATCATATTTCAGCACCTCCATAATGCTAAGATATTTTCAAAGTTTGATTGTAAATCAGGATTTTGGCAACTTGGGTTCAATCCTGAGGATAGGCCAAAGACTGCTTTTGTGATTCCTGGACACCATTATTAATGGACAGTCATGCTGTTTGGACTGAAAACTGCTCCTTCTATCTTCCAACGAGCCATGACCAAAATCTTCTGTTGGCCTCATGCTCTCAGAAAAAAAGATGCAGTTATTTCAGGCTTCTATCGATTTCCTTAGAATGGAAATCTCAGCAGGACGGCTTACTCTGCAGCCCCATATCTCAAACAAGCTCCTGGATTTTCCAGATGTTCTACCAGATAAGGTGACCATCCAACAATTCTTAGGGCTTGTCAATTATATGGGCCTTTTTTTTTTTGAAAAGAAACTTATATATATTATAAAAAGAGCCTGATGAGGTATCAGGGCTCGAGAATATCAAAAGTACAGATTATGCAAGATTTTTTCTCCTTGGCATAGCCATTCGCCAAAAGTATACCCCTTACCCAATTTGTTACAAGACACCCAAGAAGCAAAAAGTATATTGGACCTTTCCCAAATCGCCATCTCCGACCTATACCTATCCAAAAAAAGTCTCCTATTCCTTTCTTCCCAAACCATGTACCAAACCGCACAAATGATGATCTTCCAATAGTGTTGCAGATTTCTTAGGACTATGCTGTCCGGAATTCTGAAAATATCATCATTCATGGAAGAAACAAAACCTTCAAAAATCTGCGCCCATCTACTCCATAGATTCTGAATTAGCTGACACGGGCCAAAAATGTGGGGGCTTGATTCTGAGTTATTCCTGCAAAGAAGACAAATGGAAGGGTTTAGGGTGCAATCAACAAATTTTTTCTGAATGTTT
>JAJIYU010001135.1:0-39070 GCA_030144865.1 Tinospora cordifolia | reverse complement strand
CATTTATTCTCTATGTATAGTACCATTATATTAAATGAAATATTATTTTCATTAGTGCATCTAATTAATATTTTATACACATACTTTTTCTATATTAATATCATATTAAAATACTATTTTCTTATTCAATTAGAGTAGTACATAATTACCCAATAATTCGATATGTCTAATATTAATCATCATATGTTCATATATACTTCTATGCTAACTAATTCATTGCATACCAATGACAAATATACATATATGTATTTATATATAAATATATACGTATATGTGTTTTAAATTCAACTTTTGGTTATTACGTCACTAAAATTTCATGTATTACAAATATTATGTCACAAAAAATTTCAGGTATTACAAATAAGGATGCCCAAATGGAAGAGGTAAATACTTCTAAAGAGATCAGTGACATGACTAATAATGAAACCTCAGAAGAGATACATATACTTGAAAATAATGAAGAAATCTCAATTAGTTATGTCACCACAGAGATGAGATGAAATCGAAAAGAAAAGGTTGTTAATGATATCTTTGCATATAAAGTAGTGCTTCATGTTTTGAATGAAAACGAAGATTTTGAACCTCAATCTATGGAAGAATTTCGTAAAAGATATGACTGACAAAAATGGAAAGACGCAATCAAAACAAAGTTAGATTCACTCGTAAAATGAAACGTTTTTGGACCTGTAGTCCAAACACCGGAAGGTGTGACCCCTATATGGTATAAATGGGTTTTTGTGCAAGAAAGAAATGAGAATAATGAAGTCGTAAGATATAAAGCGCGACTTGTTGCACAAGGTTTTACCTAAAAACCAGGTATTGATTATGAAAAAACATATTCTCATGTGATCGATGCAATTACATTTAGATATTTTATGAGTATGGCAGTCCAAGAAAAACTTGAAATGCGTCTAATTGATGAAATAACAGCCTACTTATATGGATCTCTTGATAGCGATATTTATATAAAAATCTCATAAGGATTTCAGATGCCTGCAGCATCTAACTCAAATTCTCAAAGAATTTATTCAATAAAGTTACAAAGATCTTTGTATGGACTAAAACAATCTGGATGAATGTGGTATAACCATCCTATTGAGTATTTGTCTAAAGAAGGTTATAAGAATGATCCAATTTGTCCATGTGTTTTCATCAAGAAAATTAGATCCACATTTGTTATAATTTTTGTATATGTTGATTTGAACATTGTTGGAAGTCTTGAAGAACTTCCAAAAGTAACAGATTATCTAAAGAAAGAATTTGAAATGAAAGATCTTGATAAAACTAAGTTTTGTCTCGACTTACAGATCGAACATTTATCAAGTAAAATTCATATTCATCAATTACCTTATACAGAAAAGATCTTGAAACGATTCTACATGGATAAAGCTCGTCCATTGTGTACTCCAATGGTTGTTCGTTCACTTGATGTGATCAGAGATCTCTTTCGATCTCGAGAATATGATGAAGAACTACTTGGTCCTGAAGTACCATATCTTAGTGTCATTGGTGCATTAATGTATCTTGCTAACAATACAAGACCTGATATAACATTTTTTATGAATTTATTAGCAAGATATAGTTCTTCGCCTATAAGAAGACATTGGAATGGAGTTAAACATGTATTCAAATATCTCCTAGGCACAATTGATTTGAGTTTATTTTATTCAAATGAATCTCGGGAGCAATTAGTTGGTTATGCAGATGTAGAATATTTATCTGATCTGCATAAAGCAAAATCTTAAACAAGTTATGTATTTACATATGGCGGTACTACTATATCTTGGAGGTCTACCAAACAAACATTAGTTGCTACATCATCAAATCATGCTGAAATATTTGCAATTCATGAGCAAGTCGAGAATGTGTTTGGTTAAGAACAATAATTCAACATATTGAAGGAACTTGTGGTTTATCTTCGAAGAAGGATGCTGCAACAATATTATATAAAGATAATGTTGCTTGCATCGTGCAACTAAAAGGAGGATACATAAAAGGAAATAAAACAAAACATATTTCGCCAAAATTCTTCTTCACACATGATCTTCAAATGAATGGTGAAATTGAAGTTCAATAAATTCGTTCAAGTGACAATTTGACAGATATGTTTACAAAGGCTTATCGACTGCATTATTTGAAAAGTTTGTTCATAACATTGGGATGCGTGGCTTCAAGATTTTAAATAATATTATCAACAAGGGGAGAATAAATATGAGTTATTAGTTAGTGCACTGCACTATTTTTGCCTTAGTAAGGTTTTGTCCCACTGAGTTTTTCTTGCAAGGTTTTTAATGAGGCAGTCTTAGCAATATTATAAGACTCCATAAGAATATATACTCTTTTTCCTTCTAAATTTTTTTTCCCACTGGGTTTTATCTAGTAAGGTTTTAATGAGGTATAGAAATATAAAAGGTATTCAAAGGGGGAGTGTTATAAATAATAATAATAATAATAAAATATTGAATGCGTTTGTAACTCCTTTGATATTTAGTATCATGTAATCTCTAAATCTCATAATGTACAAATTAATGAGATTATTTAAATGTCATCATTATGATTGATGTAACCCACATTCTAAAAAAAACTATATAAAGAGGTTTTGTGTTTTATAGAAATCATCAACAAATAGAACAATTCTCTCTTGAAAAACTTTCCTCTCTCTAGTGTTATTGAGTTTTCTTCCATTTCTCTTGAAGAAATTCTTGCTTGTTTCAATTTGTTCTAGTTTGATTCATAACAAAAATAAAAACAAAAACAATGAAACTAGTATAAATAATTATATTAGATCTTGAATGTCTTTATAACCTCTTTAATATTTAGTATCATATAACTTCTAAATCTCATTATGTATAAATTAATGAGACTATTTAAATGTCATCATTATAATTGATGTAACCCACCATTCTAAAAAAAATTATATAAAGGGGCATTATGCCTTATATAAATCATCAACAAAAACAACAATTTTTTCTTGAAATTTTTTCTTCTCTTTAGTGTTCTTAAGTTTTCTTCCTATTTTCTTGAAGAAATTCTTATATTTTTCAATTTGTTCTAGTTTGATTCATAGCATGTTATCAGCACGAGCTCGCTCTTCAAGATCAACTTGGAAGACACAAGAGTTAGGGAAAAAAAGGTTTGAAACAATATGTCAAATCTCACGAAGTTAGAATTTGTAGCACTTGATATTTCAAACAAAAATTATTTATCATTGATTTTGGATACTGAAATTTATCTTGATACAATGGGTTTTGGAGACACTATCAAAGAAGAAAACAATGAGTCCCTACAAAATCGTGTCAAGGCAATGATTTTTTTCGTCACTATCTCCATGAGGGATTAAAAATTGAGTACCTTACCATAAAAGATCCACTTGAATTGTGAAAATATTTAAAAGAAATATAAAACCACCAAAAGACAATAATTCTTCTAAAGACTCTTTATGAATGGATGCATCTTCAGTTACAAGACTTTAAAAGTATGAGTGAGTATAACTCCACGGTATTTAGAATTAGCTCTCAGTTATTATTGTGTGAAGAAAAGATCACTAATAATGATATGTTAGAAAAAACATTCTTTATTTTTCATGCATCGAATGTGCTCATGTAGCAGCAATATCGAGATAAATGATTTAAAAAATATTCAAAGCTAATTTTTTGTCTTCTTGTGGCTTAACAAAAATAACGAGCTGTTAATGAAAAAACATGAAGCTCGTCCAATTGGTTCTACTTCATTCCCTGAAGCGAAGGTAGTAGCATCAAACAATATTGGACATAGAAAAAGTTATAGTTGAAGCTATGGTCCTTGACACGGTTGAGGTCAACATACATATCGTAGTGGTTATGAAAACTCTTCTCATCATAAAAATAATATCAACCACCAGAAATGAGAAAATAATAAGAAGAATGAAGAAAAAGGAAAAAGAGTTTCAAACAATTCTAAAAATGTATGCTAGAGATGTGGTATGAAAGGACATTGATCACGTACCTGTCGTACGTCAAAACATCTTGTTAATCTTTATCAAGCATTATTGAAAGAAAAGGAAAAAAATGTGGAGATAGATTTTATTTCTCAAAATGATGACATTAACCAAAGTCTTCTTAATATGACACATTTGGATGTAGCAGATTTTTTTGAAAACTCAGAAGGAAGATGTGACTAAATGAATATGAATTTTTGAACTTTTATTATTATTATTTTTTATTATGTGTATCACTTTTGTATATCTGTACGTCGAGGGAGCCGCGCTAGCGGGGCATGTCCTGCAATTACTAAATAAACTTTTTTATCTTCCGTTAGAGCAAGGGGCAGCCTTGGATGTTGTAGGTTTGCGCTTGGGTTCCAAACCTACCCTAAACTCCTCTCCAATGTGACCCTTTAGAATATAACATTGGTGCTTCTCTTGCTCAACCGTTGCCCGCTCCTCCCCTCTGGATAACTGGGTTCTTCGAGCCCATATGGCGAAACCTGACACTGTCGAGAGAGTGAAAGCGAAAATGGCTATTATATTCCAAAATAGGGAAAGTCGTTTTCGGTTGCTCTTTTCGTATCTAAAAGAAAGTAAGCCTGTTGGCAATCGGGTCAATAATAGCTATGTGATTGACCGACCGCCACCCGATCCCAAATGCGGGGGGATAAGATCGTGGTCGATGATACGATCGAAAAGACTAGGGTTCTTCGAAACCCGTTGATCGAGTAGTTTATTCGCTTCTATTTGATCCATCGGTGGTTAATCTTCTAGGTGAAAGAATGAATCACAGGGGGGGTCTCCCCTAGGGGACCGTGCTAACGGGGTCCCTTTTTTGCTCTCTCTATTGATAGATCAGGGGCCCTCCTATCGTTGTTTCAGTGACTCATAGGGGAACATGAAGTTGGAATCACTAGTAATCGCGGATCAGTATGCCGTAGTGAATGTGTACCCGGGCCTTGTACACACCGCCCGTCACACCTTGGGAATTGGTTTCGCCAACACAGGCTCAGTGGCTCTGGTTCCTTGTCAGGCAAATTCCAAGATCACCCGGTAAGAATGTGGAGAAGAACCAAAACAGAATGGTTCAATGTGTGTTGCTTTTGTGTGTTTATTTTGATATATTTTTCTTGCATTTATATATAAAATAAAGTATTTCTTATGAATATTTATTTTATTTTAATAAAAAAATATAGATGTTCATGATCAAAGATGAAGATATTTGTCTTGTAGATAGTGCTACAACACATACTATACTTACAAATAAAAAATATTTTTCTCATTTGCTTATGCAAGAAGCTAATGTTCGCATAATATCTGACAATGCAAAACTTATTGAAGTCTCCAAAAGGGCTAATTTATTGTTACCTAAAGGAACAAAGATTATTATAAACGATATATTACTCTCTACTAAGTTTCGAAGAAACTTATTAAGTTTCAAATATATTAAAAATATGGATATCATATCGAGACAATTAATGAAGGAAATATTGAATACATTCATATTACAATTGTGGTATCGGGTAAGAAACATGTATTAGAAAAATTACCCATTTTTTCTTATGGTTTATATTACAAAAATATTACAACAATTGAAATAAATATTACAGTAAACCATAAGTTTACTGATGTCAATATTTTTAATATTTGGCATAACCGGCTAGGACATCCCGATTTTATAATGATGCAAAAAATCAATGAGAATTCACATGAATATTTACTTAAGAAACAGAAGATTCTTAACTCTGGTAAATTTTTATACGTTGCATGTTCTCAAAAAAGTTTATTATTAAACCATCACCAACTAAGGTTGGAATTGAGTTTCTTGCATTTCTAGAACATATACAAGGTAACATATGTGGGCCCATTCACCCATTGCGTGGACCATTTAGATATTTTATGGTTTTAATTGATGCATCTACAAGATGATCACAGGTATCTTTATTATTAACTCGTAACTTGGCGATTAAGAGATTGTTTGCTCAAATAATACGGTTAAGAGCTTAATTTCCAGACTATTCGATCAAAAAAATACGTCTTGATAATGTTAGTGATTTTACATCTCAAGCTTTCAATGATTATTGCAAGTCAATTGAGATTATTGTTGAACATCCTGTTGCTTATGTTCACATACAAAATGGTTTAGCAGAATCATTTATTAAGCGCCTCCAATTAATAGTTAGATCATTGATTATGAGAGTAAAACTCTCTATATCTGTACGAGAACATGTTATTTTACATGCAGCAATCCTTATATGCATTAGGTCAACAAATTATCATAAATTTTTTCCTTTACAATTGGCTTATAGTCAGGAGCCAAATATTTTCTATTTAATAATTTTTGGTTGTGTGACATATGTTCCAATTGCTCTACCACAACGCACTAAGATGGGTCCTCAAAGGAGGTTAGGTATATATATTGGATATAATTCTCCATCGATAATTAAGTATCTTGAACTAGTGACTACAGATATTTTTACAGCACAGTTTGTTGACTGTTATTTTGATGAGACAGTTTTTCCAACATTAGGGGGAAATAATAAATAATTGGGAAAAGAAACAGATTGGAATGTTTCATCATTATCTCAATTTGATCCTCGAATAAAGCAATATGAACATGAAGTTCAAAGGATAATTCATTTGCAAAATATTGCAACACAGATTGTTAGATGCATTCACTGACCTTAAAAGAGTGACTAAATCTCATATACCAACTGTCAATGCTCTAGCTCGTATTAAAGTTCCTAAAAGACAACTTGTTGCAAATGAATCTACGACGTGCCTAAAGCATGGTAGACCAATTGGTTCCAAAGATAAAAATCCTCGAAAAAAAAGGAGCAACTAATAAGGATGCCCAAATGGAGGAGGTAGATACTTCTAAAGAGATTAGTGACATAACTAATAGTGAAACCCCATAAAAGGTACATATACCTAAAAATAATGAAGAAATTTTAATTAGTTATGTCATCACAGAGATTAGATGAAATCGAAAAGAAAAGGTTGTTAATGATATCTTTACATATAAAGTAGCGCTTGATGTTTTGAATGAAAATGAGGATCTTGAACCTCAATTTATGAAAGAATGTCGTAAAAGACATGACTGATAAAAATGAAAAAATGCAATCCAAGCAAAGTTAGACTGACTCGTAAAATGAAATATTTTTGGACATTTAGTCCAAACACTTGAAGGTGTGACCCATGTTGGGTATAAATGGATTTTTGTGCAAAAAAGAAATGAAAATAATAAAGTTGTAAGATATAAAGAGTGACTTATTATACAAAGTTTTACCCAAAGACCAGATATTGATTAGGAGGAGACATATTCTCCAATGGTAGATGCAATTATATTTTGATATCTTATGAGCCTGACAGTCCAAGAAAAACTTGAAATGCGTCTAATAGATGTAATAACAACCTACTTATAGAGATCTCTTGATAGTGATATTTATATGAAAATCCCAGAAGGATTTCAGATGCATGCAGCATCTAACTCAAATCATCGAAGAATTTATTCAATAAAGTTACAAAGATCTTTGTATACATTAAAGTAATCTGCACGAATGCAGTATAATCGTCTTAGTAAGTATTTGTTTAAAGAAGGTTATAAGAATGATCCAATTTGTCTAGGTGTTCTCATTAAGAAAGCTGGATCCACATTTGTTATAATTGTTGTATATGTTGATTTGAACATTATTGGGAGTCCTAAAGAACTTCCAAAAGCAACAGATTATCTAAAGAAAGAATTTGAAATGAAAGATCTTGGTAAAACCAAGTTTTGTCTCAGCTTGCAGATCAAACATTTATCAAGTAGAATTCATATTCATCAATCAACTTATACAAAAAAGATCTTGAAACGATTCTACATGGATAAAACTCATCCATTGAGTACTCCAATTGTTGTTCGTTCACTTGATCTGAATAAAGATCATTTTGGCCTCGAAAAGATGATAAAGAACTACTTGGTCCTGAAGTACCATATCTTAGTGTTATTAGTGCATTAATGTATCTTACTAACAATACAAGACCTGATATAACATTTTCTGTGAATTTATTAGCAAGATATAGTTCTTCACCTACAAGAAGACATTAGAATTGAGTTAAATATGTATTCAGATATCTCTGATATATGGGTTTATTTTATTCAAATGAATCTCAAGAACAATTTGTTGGTTATCCAGATGCAAGTTATTTATCCAATCCACATAAAGCAAGATCCCAAACAGGTTATGTATTTACATATGACAGTATTGTTATATCTTGGAGGTCTACCAAACAAACATTAGTTGCTACATCATCAAATCATGCTGAAATATTAGCGATTCATAGGGCAAGCAATAATGTGTTTGGTTAAGATCAATGATTCAACATATTGAAGGGACTTGTAGTTTACCTTCGAAGAATGATGCTACAACAATATTATATGAAGATAATGTTGCTTGCATTGTGTAATTAAGAGGAGGATACATAAAAGGAGATAGAATAAAACATATTTTGCCAAAGTTCTTCTTCATGCATGATCTTCAAATGAATGGTGATATTGAAGTTCAACAAATTCGTTCAAGTGACAATTTAGTAAATACGTTTACAAAGGTTTTATCGACTACATTATTTGAAAAGTTTGTTCATAACATTGTGATATGTCGGCTTAAAGATCTCAAATAACATCATCAACATGGGGAGAATAAAGATGAGTTATTGATTAGTATATTGTACTTTTTTTTCTTTGGCTAAGGTTTTGTCCTACTGAATTTTCTCACAAGGTTTTTAATAAGGCAGTCCTAATATTATTTAAGACTCCATAAGAATATATACTCTTTTTTCTTCTAGATTTTTTTTTCACTAGGTTTTATCTACTAAGCTTTTTACGAAATATATTCTAATATAAAAGTTATTCAAAGGTGATTGTTATAAATAATTATATTAAATATTGAATGTTTTTATATCCTGTTTGATATTTAGTATCATGTAATCTCTAAATCTCATAATGTTTAAATTAATAGGATAATTTAAATGTCATCATTATAATTGATGTAACAACTCATTCTAAAAAAAACTATATGAAGAGGTCTTATGCCTTATAAAAATCATCAACAGAGAAAACAATTATTTCTTAAAATTCGTTATTTTCTCTAGTGTTCTTAAGTTTTCTTTCTCTTCTCTTGAAAAAAGTCTTACATTTTTCAATTTGTTATAGTTTGATTCATAACAGAAACAAGTTGAACTAACGACATTTATTTGATGCAATCTGATACTAGAAAAGTTCATTTGACTCTTCTAAAGCAAGCCAAACTAAAGCGATCAGATCAAAAATCTGTTGAATAATGTTGAGAATTTTCCTTTTTTTATTATTATCTTGCATTTAACAAATAAACAATCCAAAATGCCCTGAAACATTTTGTACATACATATAAAACTTAATGATAAAATTTAAATAACATTAAAATATAAACTCTTTATTTCAGAGATTTGATATAATTACATTATAGATATATAATTTCTAATACACACACGCGCAGATATATATATATATATCTTGTATTTAACAAGTAGGGACATGGGGCATTTTATACATGTAGTAAGTTCTAATAAATTTTTAATGTATAATTTTTATTTATAAGTTTTGATATGCTTACATTATCGATACACAATTTTCAGCATAGAAAGAAGATATATATATATATATACACTCAGTTATACTATTATGTCTAACTTGATGCAATTTTTAAGCACTTCAAAAATTTCTACATGCGCAATGATTTAAATTTGAAAAATCTTGCTTGAGCGACTGTGAGTATCCCTTCGCCCAAACTAAATCTTATGGATGATATATGAAACTTTAGTTATAAATAAAATCATAGAGATACCCTATATATAATAACTCTTCATTCAATTGTATGACGTATATGAAAACAAGAAACTGCAATTATCCTTTATGGACTGGTTGACTAGACAATGCAACTAAATAACTGAACTAAGTATTTTTTATCTAATAATATAAGATAAGATGTATCTAAATTAACATATAAACATGCACTTATATTTTTTTTAGGTGGTTTAAAAATGAGTAATACTAGAAAAATAAATTTGTTGATACACTTTATTGACATTAAGTTCAAAGTTATTGAAAATTTTAAATTGTACAAAAATGTCTCATATCATGCATTTTTTACATGATCTTATTATATATAATAATTACGATGTGCAATGTCAACAATTTGTCAGAAAAAAATGTATCTCTTTATCATTTATTTTCCAAAAAAATTGACTCTTGTGATTCCATTATCAATGGGTGCTGAGATGCAAGGTTAGTGAGAAATGAAATAGGGATTTGTTAAATGGCTGATTAATGGCCAATTTTGTCAAATTGTTAGATAAATAATTTATTACAGCTGTTATTTGAAAATAAAAAAGGCTGGTCAATAATTAATGTATATCCTATTCAATTAATCTCTCAATTTCATTTACAAACCTATTTTATAAAAACAACGAGATTCCTTAAACATGTCATGTTGCGGTCTAAAAATATAAAATGTTACATTACTCTCACATTACATGAAAACTAGACATTAGGAATAAGGTTGCATTGAGTTTAAGTAAATAATCCTAAAATGCAACAACCAAAAAATTTGAGGTACAGAAGGAATATAAACTAGCTCTATTGATGGAAAATTTGTGCTGATTCTCAAATATTCCCAAAAACAAAATACAAAACCAAAATAATATCCCAGTTACAAATATATATATTTGCGATGTATTTTGTCCAACATATACAATGACTACAATGTACTAACAAGAACTCTACCGTGACTTTTAAGAGATAGTAGCAGAAGCATTGTCTCGATAAGACAATGTTCAAAAATATCATTAACGTTAAATGTATAATATAGGCAAAGCTCGTGAGTATTACATTAATGACATAGGTTTCTTTGTTAATCAGCAACAAATTTGAAAGGGACTAATGTTTCTATTATAAAGCTTAGGTTTAAAACCAACAAGTAGACCATCATAAGGTCCCCAACATTAAATACTTGAATCATAAAGTCCACTTTAGCACTTCACTTTATACATGATGGGTGTTGTTGTAGTTAAGAGGTGTGAATGTGTTTTCAAAGAAGTTAGCCAAAATCATTCAAGAACAGACACAACATTTAAGCAAATAGTTTTTGGGCAGTGGAAATCATTGCGATCTTTTACATTTGTGCAAATAGTTTGATTTTTTTCACAAAAACTAGTTCATCAAATGCATCCCAACTACCTCAAACTTGGTTATTTGTGAAAAGTGACCAAAAAATAACAATTATGCCAAATTGAGAAAAGTAACGAAGATGAGAAACTATATGTTTTTCAACACGGCTTGACAAAATCAACCTGAAAACAACTTGTTCAAAATGAATGGTTTCTAGGAATGGTGGCTACCATAAATAATAATAAACACACTTGATTGCCATCATAATGCTATGGGTAATTTCAAACAATGGGAATGAGCTCAAGAGTAGTGTATTCTGACTTTGTTGAAGTAGCAGTTGCTCAAAGACATTGAATCATTGAGTTAATGCTTGCTAAATCAATGAAGTTTATAGGCACCTTCATGGTAGGCATATCTCATGAAATTGCAAACTAATAAAGTTGATGAAATTACATAAAATGTCCAAAAAAAAAACACATTCTCATTAATATACATCAAATTTTTGTAAAGTTTAAGTAATAACATATAACTTTGAATATTATCAATTACACCAAAATATTTATATATCTTAGAGAGCAGGCAGAAGGCAACGATGGCGACAACGAGCAACAACGACGGTAACATAGAGGTGAAGATAACAATATGCAATGGCTCCAGCAAACAAGGTTTGGCTGCAACGGCTAAAACCTATGTGTAGCAACAACAAACAGAGGTAGCGACAAGTGAGCACAAGGAGCAGCAAAAGCTCGTGCAGTTGTGATAAGGACTGATGTAGTGGCAATATCAACAACTGTGGAGCAATGCTTCTTCTTATTTAGTTTCATAAGTAGTAGGTGTAGTAGATGAAACAGGGGCAGTAATAAAGGTAGCGACATAGCAACGGTAGTAGAACATAGACATTTGCGTTGTCGATTGCTTGATTGGCCAATTTTGGTGCGGTTGACGCTCGATCTTGGTCAAGCTTATATTTAGAAAAGTGAACGTTGAAAACACCTCGAACAACATTGATGTTCCCTTGTCGCAGGTGAACATGATGCTCATTTTCTTTCTTTTTCTTTTTTCTATTTCTTTTCAATCCAACTGCCACTTCACCTTGCGACCCCACCATCCTCCTTTTCTTTTTTCTTCTTTATTTACTTCATTTCATCTTCTTTGTTGTCATCTTAATTTTTTTTTAATAAAATACATGATTAGCAGAACCAACAAACACTAGTTTTCCATAGCATTTGTGCTACTAATAGGGTTTAACAATATCATTATACCATTGTTCTACTAATGTTATATCATTATTTATAAGCTAAATGTGTACCGATATTTATTCGATATTACAATATTAATATACTAAAAATAGATCAATATTATACCGACTGAAAACCAACTTTTGCTATACAAATAGTTTGTTAATCAATAGTTTTTACAACATTATTATTCTATTGTTAAACCAATGTTATATTATTATTACATATCGATATTTATTCGATATTACAATATTAATACACTACAAATATACCAATTATATACCAATTTTTAGTATATTAATAGTTGTTACTCAATAATTTTTTTAGCATTGTATATCAAAGTTACATCAACTATATAAGTAAACACTTTTCTACTTGTTTCTTTGAAAATATGCCACATCTTTTGAATCTCATTTTATAATAATCTTCAGGATTTAAGATCCTCATTCCCATACTACTTCCCACCAAGCAGAGCACTCCATCTTTGAAATTATAAGCGCAAAAAAAAAAAAAAAAAAAAAAAAAAAAACCCAAAAAGCCACCGAGGCCAGTGGCCACCATGTAAACCTAGGCAACTAACTACCCTACTTTATCCCAAACCGAGACACATCTCGGAATCCCCTGCTTTTACACAACTCGTAGCGTCAAGAAAAATAAAACATAGAGGGGGAAAGCCAGCGAGTTTTCCTCAATTTATTCGTTGCCATTGTCCAGTTCTTCTTCTTGCACTCTTCTCTCTCTCCGAGTCTCACTAGCTGTAGCTTCGGCGCCATGTTCTCCAATTCGAATTACGGCAACGGCTACCTGCGACAACACTTGTCGTTGGGGAAGCGAATGGGTTCGAACAACCACAGAGAGCGATCTCGAAGAGGGGGAAGACGAAGCTCCAAAGAGTTCGGAGGCGATGAAAGCAGCGACATTAGGGTTTCGGATCAGCAGCAGCATTCGAAGAGTCGCTGCACTGAGTTCGATATGGCTTATTTCCAGTCTTATTCTCATGTGGGAATTCACGAGGAAATGATCAAGGTCACTCATTATTGCTGCTGCCACCTCTACTCATTTTTTTAGATAATATTCTGCTTGGATTTTGTTTAAGTAAGAAAATTTATGTGAAAATGCTTGATAGGAAATTTTTATGGTTTAGGAGGCTGAGAGTGGAATCTACTTTTGCTTATATGTGCATTTTTATGAGTTGCTTGCTCTGCATTTGATTAATAATGGGATTCAATTGATAGAGGCTGTCAAGCAACCTAAAAGTTTGTGGTGGTGCTGGTTTAAATTTTGTATATTTAGATGCTGCTGCACTATTATCAAAGTTATTATCAGGTCATATATAATCTGTTTCTAGATTTTCTAACTGAAATTTTTGTTTGGAACTGTGTTTTTACACTTACTCAAGTTTCATGGATTTAAGTTGCAAGATTGGTTACTGAGTCGTTTTGATGAATTTATGTTTTGAGAGGCAAAAGTTTTTCGTATCAGGTTACACTATGATAAGAGAGGAACTCGAAAATATTCATAAGAAAGTTATTAAAAGAAATGGAGATGAAACTAAATTATGTGGAACAAATGATTAAATGTATTTAGCAATCTTACTGGTGATAGTATTAGCAAATTTCTGAATTTTAACTTGGGACAAATAGCCATTCAGCAAAGTCATGTATTAATTTCTAAGAAATGGCCTAGATACACAATCATGCAATGAATGTGAGTCTTACATTTATCAAGGTGAACTCCAATTTATTTGTCAAAGCTCCTGAAAAATTCAATCCGATTCAAGGTTATGGTTTCTGTGATTAAAAGTTTATTGAGATGTGTGTGAATGATGAAAGTTAATTAGCAATGTGGGTGGCTTTGTATGAATTAACGGTTCTTTTGTGGGGACAAATTATCTAGAATTTTTAGAATAGGCGGTGAAGCAAACTTTGATGCAAAATGGAGTTTTTACATGGAATTAAATTGTGGAATTAGGTCCATGTTCCTGTTCACGATAAGACGTGGACTGTGATTGATTGATTGTGGGCACCATATACATATCACAGTTATCATATATACAAATGCAACAGTTCTTTAACCTCCCCCCGCCTTTAAATTCATATATATGTTTTCACTGGACACATACAGTTAAAACCTTTAGTGCTTCATCAGGAGTTACCTATTAACAATAATCCAATATAATCATAGAGGTAGTAGAAGCCGAGTGGTCACATGGACCTTAAATGTAATTTAAGAATCAGCTTAGCCTTTGGTTGAGCTGAGTAGAAAAAGTAGATTCTTGTGTTAAACTAAGTCATTTAAGGTGAAAAGTCCTTTTATTTTTTTATTTTTGTTTTTTGGCCTTGAGTGAGATGGTGCTGTTTTCTTTAATGATTTCTGAGACTCTGTTTCATGCAAATTATGTTCTTTTTGGTAAATCCTAATTTGAAAAACAAAAACTTTTGATTCTCTTGGGCTTTATCTTGCTTCAAGTGCTTGGTTTTTAAGCATTTGGATATTTTGTTGAGCAGAATTGTTAAGGCTCATTTTTATGAACTAAATTTTGCTCTAACATTGCAGGATCGTGTGCGGACTGAAACTTATAGAGCTGCTATCCAGCAAAATCAAAATTTTATTGCAGGCAGAGTAATGTTATTTGTCAGCTTATTTATTTATTTCTCTCATTTGGATCTGTTAACAAGGTGATGGTGTAGTACGCAGTTGAACACTTGGGGAACTTGCATAACCTCTTTGTGTACCATTTACAAAATAAAAAAGAAAAGTTTGTCCTTTTCTTTAATGTTGATACTTGATTGTTATTGTTAGTCTAAGTTCAAAACAAAATAATAACGTCTTGAAGCAAAATTCATGTGAAGCCTGATTGTGTCATTTATTTTGTTTATTTATATATGTTGTGAGTAACTAACTTCTCATGTTTACATTTATTGGAAGGTTGGTTCTTCTTTAAATTATGCACACTCTTTAGTAGACTTTTAAGCTCAAGTAGATAAGACTCAAAAGTCCATACTTTTGTGCTTTTTTTTCTCTTTTTTTTCCCAAGTTCTATAGCGAAGTTTGTTAGGATGATTTGACTAAATAATGGGGCTATACATTTTTTACAGTGCTCATAAAAGAAATCTTTTTCCAAATGGCAAGCTTATGAAATATATCCTTCTTACAGCAGATATCTTAACATGGTTTTGGTTGTGCAATTCATGCTTTTAGATATAACAATGCCAGATGTTGATTGATTTATGCTGATGTTTGGGCCTTCTTGGTCTTAAATGTCTTTTGTTTTCTTCATCTATTTGAGAATTTTATTGTCTTTTACTTGTCTCTGCATTTACTTCTGGAATCTTGCCTGCAGGTTGTTGTGGATGTGGGATGTGGTACAGGCATTCTTTCTATATTCTGTGCTCTAGCTGGTGCAAAGCGGGTCAGTTTTTTGGGATTAACTTTTACAACATTTAAAAGCTGGTCAAAATCTTCAGTGTGCAATAAATGAATTTTCTTTCTGAAAGATATATATATATATATATATATTGTATAAGATCTGTCTAAGCGTGATCTGGAATATGTGGCTTTGTCTATGGAAAAGATTCATCTACATAGTACACAGTTGGAAAATAGAAGGGGTAGAGAAACTCAGCCAAAAAATAAAAATAAAAAAAATGAAAAAAATGAAAAACATAAGAGAAAGCAACCTTGATATCGTATGATGAAGGCTAAGAGGTGGAAAGTGGAAAGTACCAGTCATAAAGTCTGTCTATAGAAGAAGGTTTCTGTTTTCTCATATGCACCTTTTTTAATGCTACAAGGTTAAGCAGCATGCATTCCATGTATTTAGTGTTGACACCAGCTACAGAAAGCTAGTTAGGCATCCAAGACTGAACTATGTTGATATGTTCTGCTGGCTTGGTTGTATATACAATTTTGTGCTTAGGCACTTCAATATAGATAAACACGTAAAACTGCTAATTTATGTTAGAAAGCACTTTTCCTAAAAATATAGCTGAAGTAGAGGATCAACTATGTGTAGCAAGTAAGTATAAATATATTAAGATTCTCTCTCATAGGTATGATGGAATTTGGACTAGGTAGTAATTGGAAAGAAAAACATTAATAAAGAAGAAAACAAACATATTTTTGCTAGGAGGTTTGAACTTTAATCATAGGAACTCCATCATAACAAGGCTCTAATACCAAGTTAGAAGTCACTTGACCTAACTGTAAATCAACTGAATGCCAATCATGGATATTAATAATCTATTTACGAATTACAATGTCTTTGATTTCTATTGTTCTCATTTTTATTTACTTAATACTTATATTTTTAAACATTGTTATTATGTTGTGGTTTTGTGCTTTTAGGTTTATGCAATCGATGCAAGTGAGATTGCAGTTCAGGTATTTTCTTCTAAAAACATTTTAGCTATGCCGAAGCATGCTTCATATTTTTAAACTTCCAATTATTGATTTTTTTATAATCATGTTCTCTTTAATTCCTGAGTTCTTTGTGGAACAAAAATTGCCTTTATTGATGCAATCTTCTTCTGTTTTGTAGTTGATATTCTTTCATCAGTACCATTTTTAAACTGCTTTTCACAGTTTTCAACCCCACTTGTAACATTCAACTGATCCATTACTTGGTTAGACATATAAATAAATTGGGAATATGTAATGGAGCAGCTTACAGACTTGGTAAAAGTGAATTCAGTTGTCCTTTTCTAAGTCATAGCCTTTGTCTCACATGCACACTCACACATGTTGAACTGTTTCATCCAATGTGGCGGTCCACCCCCCCCAATAGGGGGGTGTTTGTAATTTTTTTTATGGGGCTTGAAAATTTTATCTTGGACCCTAAATTAATAAGAGTGAAATAATAAATTAAAATAATAAATGAATAAATAATTTTCAAGGGACATCTGAATAATTATTTTATGATCTATTTTGAACCCATCTAAGCTCCTTGTAATTGCTTATTTCCTACCTCCGCCTCTTCATCTTAATGACAGTGGTTCAATCATTTTATCTTCTAGTACACCAGTCCTTGACTTGGCTTTAGATGCTTTATGTTTGTTTTCTCTTTTTATTTTGCAAGAATGTTGTAAACATCTAGCTCATATTTTTATAGTTCTATCATTTAGTCTATGTTGTGGTTTATTATGACCATTGATTTTGAGTAGTTCCTGTAGTTGTAAGCTTTGCATGCTTTGTTGAGCTTAGCAATTTGTGCTGCATTTTAACCAGCTCTCATCTGAAATTTTTAATCAGGCAAATGAAGTTGTCAAGGCAAATAACTTATCTGACAAGGTTATTGTTTTACATGGACGAGTTGAGGTAAGGTTCTGCATTTTACCCAACACACACACGCACGTGGAAAAAAAAGGGACGAAGAAAAAGCAAAAACATCATTCAAGAACACCCTGGAAATTCTCTCCATTAAAACAATGGAAACCAAAGATGCTCTGCACCACATAAAAGCTTCCCCTGTGTTTGCAAGCAAAGGAGTCCCTGCAATTCCAAAATTTGCAAGTCAATTAATTAACCTACTGAAGGTCAAAAGATATTAGCGATGCTAAAAAAAAGGTCAAAAGATATTAGACCCTGGACCTTAATATTTCCGTTGAAGAAACAAGATAATTGTATTGATAATTAAAAAGAGAACAAAAATGTAATAGAGTGCTAAAGAGACTCCAACAATTACAACAATTACAGCAAACTTGACCAAATATCCCAACACATTATGACACTTGGAACTTAGCACACCCACCATCTTTGATCCCTCAAAGTGGGAGTTACATGACTGGTTTGCCCATGACACTCTAAATATCTGGTTTTATTCTTCTCTTTCTTCACTTGGTTTAGTTAATACGTAAGGTAGCGTTTTGTAAGGCACTTTTGTCATTATTACACTTTTCATCTATGCAATGTTTCTTCTGATGCTGATCGCTGCAGGATGTACAAATTGAGGAAGAGGTTGATGTTATTATTTCAGAGTGGATGGGCTATATGCTTTTGTATGAGGTATTTTGGATCTCTTAATATTTTGACTAACCCAATAAGAAAAAGAAGACTTAAAAGTTGAAAGTATTCTTTCAAGTTTCCTATATGACACAAGATGATATCTGGAATTGTTTGAGATTTTAACAGGCCCATCTATTGTCAATGTTAAGATGTTAATGCTTCGATTATCTTGTTGTTATTTCTGAATAGAGCATGCTGGGGAGTGTAATTACTGCAAGGGATCGTTGGCTTAAACCTGGAGGAATAATTCTACCCTCACATGCCACAGTAATGTTCATGTATTTCTTTGAAAAATTCCATCTTAGTTTATGGCTTCATAATATGATATCGTTATACCTTGTCGGCATCCAAAGCATGTTTTGTTGTTTTCATCTAAGACACTTGATGTTTTTTGAAAGGAAATATATATACATATACCTAAGATATGAGAATGCATAAACTGAGATATTCCATTACATCAAGCCAAAACACAAAATCAGGTCTTTGCCATTAAAACAAAATAGAGGACCAATTTCCAACTGGCTGTATCCTTGTGACAGCTTTGAAACAGAAACCCAGAAGGCAAAAAGAGAAACTATTCTATTCCATATTCTATCTATATTATTTTCTTGTTATTTGAAGAGTCTTTTGTTCCTTTCTTCCCACAGAACATAGCAGGTAGGAGACAACAAACATTTCCAATTGTTTTTGACAGGCGAGCATCTCACCACTTCTGGAATTTCGAGCCATTTACCTTCTTCTAGAGCTGTGAAATTTTTGTGACTTGCTTCCGATCTGCTCCACGTCCTTTATCATCTTGCATTTGCCAAAGATGTGGGAGGCATCTTCTTGAGCTTCCCTGCGTAGATAATACCACAAAGGTTGCAAATACAAGTTAGGGAACTTTTTCTGGATTTATCTATTGCGCTACGCTTCTAAGTGTAATAAGCCATTCACGGCATCGAGACTTTCATTGGAACTTTGGCTTTCCAAATGAAATTGTCATGTTGGAGTTGAGGAATGTTCTGCTGTAATAGGAGAAAGGAAGCATATGCTTTACAGAAAAAATCCCTGCGGAATATCCTATCCAAGTCCACTATCTTCCTGGTTTTGTATCTGAACCTGCTATAACATCAGCACCAAAATTTTCACTTCCTTGACCTCTGCCCCCGTGAGATTCTTAATGAAGTGGAGGTTTCATTTATACCCACCTTCTTCTTGTGTGTTTGTGATTTGTGAAAATCTCCCTCGCAGTGGCCCCTTGCAGCTGAGATATCCTGTAGAGTCATGGAAACTGGTCTTATAAAGTGGTATTTCCACACCATTTATCTCCCCAAAATTTTATCTTCTTTCTATTTTCATCTTTCCATCTTATCTATTGAAGGAATGTGGTTTGAATTTTGGATGTGTCTTTTCACCCTAAATCTTTGTTCTTTACATATTTCATGTTTGCTTATGCATTTGTTGTTGGGTGTATAGACATTGTGAAGGATGGCCTTGATGCAAGGGTTTAGATTTTTTTTCAATGCAACTTGGAGGTCATGGGTTTGAATTTGGAAATGACCTGCTCAAATATGGAGGCAGGACTCTATGCATGGCTCTTTTCCCATACCATGTACTGGTTGGGTATGCCCTGGGGAACCATTTCTACACATACATCATCTTTTTGGTCTTTAATCTTATTCATCTCAACCATTCGGCTCCGTACTGTGCAAGTCTTATATTTGTCTCTGATTACAGTTTGTTGATGCCCAACACTTAATAACCCAATAAAGTAATTTTAGCTAGTGTATGTTCTAGGAATATTTTAAGGTTATTACATTGATCTCTGTTGGTTGTCCTGTTAGTCAAAGATTTAGAAACTATCTTTTATTAATTTCTGTTTCTACCTTTTGCAGTTGTATATGGCTCCTGTAACACATTCTGACAGATACAGCGAAAGCATTGACTTCTGGCGCAATGTTTATGGGATTGACAGTAAGTATGCTCATTGAATTAGTGTAGTCTGTTGGCTGTTGTTGTTCAAGGTGCCTAGGTGACACGTTGATAACCCTTTTTTAATATACTATGTTGCAAATAATTGTTTTTTTTTTTCTTGTTTTATTAAGCTTGAGCCAATACTCATCTATTGGTTAATGATGATAGAATCATTTTTTGTAAGTTGTTGGTTGATATACTTCTAAGGATACTTTATGCTGAGTTTGCATGATAGCATTAATGTATTTCTGTAAGCTAATAAAATTATATATAGACATGTACCTGAGAGTTCATCCATATATTTGCCTAAGTCATGCTGTTGGGGCCAACGTTTTTCCTGTAAGGTGGATTTCTTAGAAATAATGTGCCATTTCATAGACTCAATAAAGTTGAAACTCAGTGATTAATCAAGATCTTGGGCTTTGTTGGATACAAGGATTGGGGTCCTTTTAGATGACATCAAAAATTAAAATGGAGACTGTATGTTGCATAAATTTTATCCAGTCCCCTCAACTGTTAATATTTATTATTTATGAAATGTAAATTGTTATTGAATGCAGTGTCACCTATGTTGCCACTAGCAAAACAGTGTGCATTCGAGGAGCCAAGTGTGGAAACAATAACTGGCGAGAACATTTTGACATGGCCGTTTGTGGTAGGTCCTCCTGAATATACCAAAACTAGGTTCACTTAATTTGACTGTTTTGCTGATTGTGAAGACTTTGCTAGATTCTATTTTAAATGTGTAACTAAAATCTTTAGATGATTTCATCTTACCTTTTGAGTCATATTTTATGAGTGGATTATATATTCGAATAATTCTAAATGATCTATTTTGCTGAAAAGCATTGAACTACACTTTTCATTGGTTTCTAGGATCAAGTACAAGCAATTGAACACAAAACCTTGAACCCTCAATTTTTTTTGACAAGAAACAGAAGATTGTGTCAATGGTTTAAGTACAAGTATGATTAACTCTACTTGCTAGAACAAAACCCAAAAATAAGAGAAAGCCGCCTCCAAACAACCTATACAAGAACTGGGGTGCGACAATGACTAAAGTTGATTGGAGGGGCAGACACTAGTTTTCTCAACCATTCATTGAGCTTGTACCATTTAGATAGTTCTGTGACGCTAACCCACAATGACTAAAGTTGATTTTGAAAAAGCCTATGATATGGTGGATTGGGATTTTTTTGGACTCTGTGCTATCTCAGAAGGGTTTTGGGGAAAAATGGAGAGGGTGGATCCAAAGATGCTTAAGGACAGTGGCGTACTCTATATTTATCAATGGGCGTCCAAGAGGCAAGT
The DNA here is from genome assembly GCA_030144865.1 of Tinospora cordifolia. Lineage (NCBI taxonomy): Eukaryota > Viridiplantae > Streptophyta > Magnoliopsida > Ranunculales > Menispermaceae > Tinospora > Tinospora cordifolia. The sequence continues at coordinate 17,412 of JAJIYU010001135.1, read as the reverse complement.
TGCAAGCGGCAAGAGGGTTAAGGCAAGGAGATCCCTTATCTCCGTTTTTATTTTCTTTGGTGGTAGATGTGTTGGGGCGAATGGTGGATAAGGGGAAAGAATATGGTTTTCTGAAGGGTTTCAAGGTGGGGAAGGAATAGGTAGAAGTTTCGCACTTGCAGTTTGCAGATGACCCCATAATGTTTTTGGAGGGGGAGGATCAGAATGTTTTCTAGGCTTTCAAGCTTGTGCAGCGTTTCTGTTGGATTTCGGGGCTCAAAATAAATATGGCAAAAACATCTGTTGTCGGAATCTCTACCTCGCTGGAATGGATTGGATCGGTTGCCGCTGGTATTGGATGTGAACAAGGGGAGTGGCCTCTCAAATACCTAGGGATGCAGATCGGGGGGAATACCAAAAAAATAGATTTTTGGGACCCGGTTGTTGCCAAGGTGGCTAAAAGATTGGATGGTTGGAAAAGAGCTTTTCTCTCAAAAAGGGGAAGACTTATACTAATCAAACTAGTGTTAGATGCTCATTCGACGTATTATATGTCCCTTTTCAAGCTTATGATAGGGGTGGCCAATCGGATGGAACAATTAATGTGTGACTTTCTTTGGGAAGGTAGAATGGAAATTATGACATGCATGTGGTGGAATGGACTCAAGTCCAAAGAAGCAAGGAGCTAGGTGGGCGTGGAATTGAAAATTTGGAAATTTACTAGCAAGAAATAAATCTTTGGTGGCCAAATGGTTGTGGAGGTTCCCAAAGGAAAGGACCAGCTTGGGGGAAAGTTATCAGAAGTAGGCATGGAATGGATGTTAATGGTAGAGATGCCAGTGTTCGGAGGAAAGCTACTTTTAGAAGTCCGTGGAAGTTTATTCACGCCACTCACTCGGTTTTTGATCCTTACATCAGATTAAGTGTTGGTAATGGAAGCAATATAAGGTTTTGGGAAGATAGATGGATGGGTGATGAAGCCTTTATTGATCGATTTCCTAGATTATACAAGCAGTCAACAACACATAACTGTCCCATTTCATTCTTCATGGTGCAAGAGGATCCAAGGTTCTCTGATAGATGACAGTTTCACTTGTGTCCCAATGGAGGTTCGTGGTGTGAAGTAGAAGAAGGACTTTGGGCTTTATTGGGTGATTATGCATTGCGGGACAGGGAGGACACGATTATGTGGGTCAATGAAAATTCAAGAGAATTTTCTTCTAAATCTTTTTTTCTATCCATGCTTGAAGAGCCTTCTATTGTTCCTAATGTTATTCTCAAGGAAATTTGGAAGGCACCTGTCCCTACAAAAGTGAAGTTTCTTGCGTGGGTTGTATTCAAGGAGATCCAAAAGCGGTTCCTGACATGGGCTTTGTCCTTGTCATGTTGTTTTCTATGTAAGCGAAGCGGGAAATTGACAGCTCATATGTTTGGTCAATGTACCTTTGCTTCATTTTTATGGGAAAGATGAAGGAATCACTTTCCCATTTTCTCTCTAGAAGGTGGTCAAGGGATTCAGAGTTGTGTTTGCCCGTTCTGGGAGGAGGCTGACAGGAAGTGGAGGGGTCATTGGATGGTAGCTAGTTTGGCTGTGATATGGTGTTTGTGGAAAGAACGGAATGCAAGAGTTTTTTTGGATACATCTTCCCACCCTCTAGACATATGGGAAGAATCTCACTCTTTAGCTTCGTTTTGGATTAGTCATAGCCCCCTATCGCTGGGCTATTTAATGTCAGACTGGCTTAACGGATGGGGCTATGTATTATAGGATGGAAGTCTAGGAAGTTTATAGTGGGTTTCTAGATATATTTTGTAATCCTTTACTTTCATCAATAAAATATCGTTTCTATTAAAAAAAAAAAAAAACCCCCAATGACTAAAGTTGGGGCCATCCTTGTATGAAATCTTTCACCAAAGTTCAATTTGATTGTGATGTCTGATTATTGTATCTAATCATCCTTTTTGTTTTTAATAGTTCTGCTTCCTGATGAAAAATATGTTATGAAGCTAACTCTTTAACTGAGTAATTTCTCTGTTTGCAATATTATCTGTGACAAGCGAAATGTCTTTAGCGATGGGTAGAAATAGAAATGTCAGAATAAGCTGCTGCTTGCAGTGACAGTCCATGCAATACAATGAGACCACTGTCACTGAAATGGCCCGAAATTGATCAAGTAGCTGTGTCATTAGCACGTGCCTTGAAAACCTTTTATTTTAATTTGCAAATTTTACAAAGAGACCTTTAGGATGCAAAGTCCCATGACATTTTTTTTTCCTCTGTAAGACCATTGCTGTCCTCAATATAATTGTAAAGCATTAAGTTGTTATCCTTAACAAACAGCTTATCTTCATAATTCCTACAAGTCAAAATGCATCACTCTCTAATAGTCTAATAAAAAAATCTAGAAAATGGTGTTTTGGAAACTGATTTTTTTTTTTAATATGTAATTGGTGAATAGGTGAAACACGTGGACTGCTATACAGTTACTATTCAGGAGCTCGAATCTGTCACTGCAAGATATAGATTTACATCAATGATGCGAGGTATAGAATTTGCCTTCCATAGTTTTTCATATTATTATTATTATTATTATTATTAAGACCCAAAGGTGGTACCATTTATCATTCTATGAGGATAGTTTGTTTTTCATCTTATTCTCATTGAGGAGGAAAGGCTGGGATGTTAATTCAAAAGGGTTATCTTCATTTGCTTCCAAAGTAATTTTTATTTTGTTTATTTATTTAGTTTTTATTTTTTTGAGAGAGCACTTTTCTCTCTTTATACTTGCCCTTTTGAGTTGAATGTGTTCTGTCGCCTCTATCCTGTCTTGGCCATATGTGTTTCCATTCTATTTACTGTATATAATTGTATTCCCACCAGCTCCACTTCATGGGTTTGCATTCTGGTTCGATGTTGAGTTCAGTGGACCTGCAATTTTCCATAACAATAGCTTTGCTCAATATCCACCTGGCAGTATGACACCCTCCGATAGCCAGAAAAAGAAACGAGTAAAATCCAATGAAGCACTGATTCTGTCCACTGCACCAGAGGATCCCCCAACCCATTGGCAACAGGTTCGCTTTTTTCTTATGCTCTCATCTCTGTTGTATCCAATATTCGAAGTTTTGGCTGTTGCTCTTTTTCATACTAGAAATTGTTATAACCTTGAATGTGTGAACAAGATGCCAGCCAACGCCTAGAAATGAATTGTAAATATTGAGGCAAATAAGCTCATTGTCATTTTGACAGACCTAGTGGGATGGGATCCTTGTTCATTGAGGAGGTGGAGGTTAGAATAAAGGAATACATGGTGGAATTCTTATCATGAATATGCAGCTGAGTCTCAATTTTTTGGATATACAGAAGGAAGAGAATGTTTCCAAAAGCTGGCCTAAAAAAATATGATGCTAGTATCTATTTATTCGTATTAATCATTCAATGTAATGATCTGCAATTTACTTTTGACTAGACATTTGAGAATCTTGCTTGTATTTTTTTGCTTTTCTTACATGTACTGAGAATGCCTTAATGATTTCCATTTACTCCTACCAATCATTTTTGCAGACTTTGCTCTATTTTTATGAACCGATAGATGTGCAGCAAGATCAAGCGATTGAAGGCTCAATAACACTAACGCAGAGCAAAGAAAACCCACGTTTCTTAAATATTCACCTTGAGTATGCGTAAGTCTGTATAATCTTTTATTTTGAAGCTTGAACCTCCTCAGTTTCCTATGTTGACAGTATTTTCTCTTCTTTCAACTTTGGGGTGTAGGTCTGGAGGCCGGTCATTTGTGAAAGAGTCAGTGATGCGATAACCTTTCTGTTCAAATTATTTGACCACTCGCCAAAATGATTGCAATTTAGAAATTTACATGGGAGAATGACGGCCCTTATTTCAAAGATTTTGTACGGATCTGCGGCATATTACTATGATATAACATCAAGGTGATTGCAGATTCATGGTGTTTTGCATCCCAACGTGCGCCTTCCCTTGAGAAGCGTGGAGATCTTATTCAAGGATTTTAACATTGTCCTTTTCCTTGTTTAGAAATGGTAAATCACAGATTCAGTAAAAAAAAAAAAGTTATACTTTTGTTCACTGTCGTTAATGTTCATCCTCTTTTTGAAGTCTCCACTTCACAGAGCTCCAGTTGGAAATATATGTATGACTTTATGCGAATTAAATATCTAGCCTTCGCCTTTTTGTTTCTTAATCTTTTTTACTCTTGGCTCAATCGCAATGTTGTGGCAAAGGGAAAAAAAAAAGAGAGAGAGACAGAGAGAAGTAGAATTAGAAATCTTGAAAAGAAAACAAAAATTTCTGACAGGATTAATGGGACCGAATTGCACGATCAAACTGTCAGAAGCATGTTAGACTGTTAGTGAGTTTTGAGCTTCACTGAAACAGTACTTTGGCCTGTGAATTAAAATAATTTTTATTTGATGTGAAATATGAATCATGGTTCAACAAATAATTGTAATCAGCATTCAATAATTGGGCCTTTGGCTTTATATAAATTAATGTTTGGCAGGTGAGAAATGATTTAGATTTTCTTATATTAGAAAATGACAGGATAAGAATGTTTACAAAAGCAGGAAGTAAGATAGCACATCGCAAATGAAGGAGAAATGGTGGCCCAAGTGCACGCGTGCGCGAACTGACCCAGACGCCATATGTGACATGTACACATGCCACAATTTGATGATATTAAAAACTTGTTTAACTCAAAAGAATTTTAAATTAAAATGAAAAAAATTTACTGAAAATTAAGTTTTGTTTTTTTTTTTTTAATAGTAAACTGAGTCGTTTCTTAAGTTTTCTATTTTCCATTTGTATTCTTATTTTTCAAATTACAAACTAAATGCAACCTCATTTCATTGCACAACTTTAAAAAAATCATAAAAATTACTAATAACTCTGCTTTTACATTTGGTTCATTTTTTGATATAATAATCCATAACTTTTTCTTTTCTTTTGGATACATATTAAACTACATAATTTTTATGACATTCGAATCTTTAAAAAAGTTCTTGAATATAATATGGAATACATTTCAAAATAATAATAATAATAAAAAACATAGAAACCAGCAGTACAGTCTTAATACTTCTAAAATATATAATGAACAAGAGCATTAACTTTGCAAATAACTTTGTTGGAGAAAGAAGATAGAGAAAGGTGACAAAAATGCATGACCCACAAAGACATGCAAGGAAGGGGATTAATTTGGGTGGACAACAGTAGCTGTATTAACCATTATAATTGCATGATTACAACTTTTAAGACTTCATAATGGTTCAATTATTGGAAGTCCTGCATATCCTACATATAATATATTTATGAATGTATATGTATGGTTCTCCAACTAAACTTCCTTTTGGGCTTGTGACATCTCCACTCTCATGGTTTTTTCCAATTTTCAATTCCATCTACTTGGGCTCATCTTGTCGTATTTCCATGCATTATATATATATATTCTCCACAATATAATTAATATACCATATTTTATTTTTATTTTATCACTTTCTAATTTCATATGTGTATATAAAATAAATCTTCCCCACGCTCGCCTCCCTCCTATCTTTGTGTAAATTTAAGTAATGTGTCATTTTTAACAAGACAAGAAGTAGGATTAGTGGAAGCATGTCCCGATCTTCTCATCTTCTCTCTTTTTCCATTTTGTTTTCTTCTTAATTTTGTTGGGGATCTTCAAAAGAAATATTCTCATGAATAACTTCTATAACATAATTTTTATATGCAGATATGTTTATCACTTTGATTAAAAAGTGATATTATTGATCCACTTCTTCTTAATCAATTTCCAAAAAGGTATTAGATTCATCCTTGGTATATTATTTTCTCTCGCCATTTAAAATGAAAACAGTAGTAATAAGAGTTGAATGTAAAATAAGATTAGCGGCTATTATCAACAAAATCTATTCACAAAGCACATATAGTAAGTAGATCAGTGGAATGCAATTACTTAATCTTTTGGGACCAGTGCAGAATTGCAGGCACATTAATGCGATGGATCCTTCCAACAAAAAGATCAGTAAGGTTCCACATAGATGAAGTTAATAAATGAGATCTGGTAATCTTAGCTTTTTAACTAACCTTTTTCCACTGATTAATTAAGATAATTAAAAAGGTGGTAATAGTTTTTTTAATTAAAAGCATGGAGGACGTTGATGAATTAAAGAAATAAAGAGGCATACCTTTCCAAGATTAACTAATCAATCAATCACATATAAGAAATATAAAATACTGATTATTTTAAGTCCAATGCTTGATGATATATGCACTAATTAGGCCACAAGTGATAACATGGGCGCCCACAACTTGTAATTAATCTTACGTGTCGCGTACATGTAATGAATTGCATTTCTTTTTCTTATTATATAAACCTAACTTTTTAATATGTCTATTATAAAACACTAATTAAGTAAAACGACTTTTAATTTGAGGTCGAGCAATAGATTTTATGATAATATTATGGGGTTTGTTACACACACATATATATATATATATGGGAAGGATGGAAGATTAACAGTTTATCAACTTTTGTCAAAAGTAAAATGTTTTATGTAGGTCGTCTTTTAGTATTCTTTTTTCCAACATTAACGTTAATTTACCATGACATGTTTTGAAGACACACATCACTTACGTATATTTTAAATTATACATAGCTATCACTAAAGCATTCTAAAGAGATTTTTCTTTTTTTTTTTTGTGGCCAAAGCATGCATCATAGAAGGGGGGTTCGAACTCTGCCCTTTTATAGAACAGGTGGATGTCTCACCAGTTGCTCTGCATTGGATTGGCTTCAAAAGAGATTAACAGTACCATTACTTTTGTTAAAAAAAAAAGTGTTAAAAACAACTTATGTAATTTGTACGTATGTATAGCTAGGGGTGTACACGTACTACAAGGCTTACCCCATCCCATGGTTTTGTCTCTCATCATTGTAGTATGATCCAGATGTGTATACATACACATATATGGGGGGTTGCCCTACAAGATAAAGATCACTAGCTAGCTAGCTAGCGCAATCGACAAAGCATGAGTGAAATGGTGATGTATCATTCACTCATGCCAATAAACTCCAATAATTGAGGCGCGAACACAGATCACACTAATCAGACAAAATTTGTAATACCATCGCTCCATATATATATATATATATATATACAGAGATTTGTACAACAATATTATATACATATATTTATATAAGCCAAAACTCTTTTTGAATGGTACAATGATGATGATCCAGTGGTCGACCAAGCACCTGACACCATATCCTTCTATAAAACCAAAGAAAGAAAAGTAGTGAATTATAGACTTATATATATAATTCTATGTTTCATATATATATATATGAGTGTCTCTGGGATGTCATCCATGAGATCACAAGTAAAGCATCACGAGAGAGTTGATATTGTGCAAGTGCATGCCAGAGTCCTGTTCTTTGCCACTGAACTGACCATCAAATAGATATATATACTTCAATTCTCATCATTTAGTGGTCCTGTTGGTGATGACACCCATAATCAGCTTCGTCATCTATATAAAGATGATGAGATGATCTCTCCAACCAGTTAATATAAAGATGGATCTGATTATGGCCTTCATGTAAATGATCACTTGGAGTGGTTTTGAGATCCAAAAATAAAAATACAGTTTACAAAGTAAAAAAAAAAAAATTGTTTTAAAAATCTTTTGAATCAAACGGAATTTGGATGCCTTCAAATTATTAAATGTTAAGAATCACAAACCAAACAGCGACTAAGCGTTTTTGTTCATTTAAGCAATTAAGTGGCCAAGTTTTACATACAAAAAAAAAAAAACAAAAAAAGAAAGAAAAGATGTTACTTTGTGATATGGCATGGCCGGGTTAATGACTCTTTGGAAGTCTTATGTGCCAAAGGGTTCTTCAATTAAAAATAATGAGAAAAAAAAAAGAAAGAAAAGGAAGATCAACTAGTAGTTTAATATATGAAATTATGTAGTAATTATAAATTAAACAAGCCCCACGTTTTGTGGATAAGCAATTAATTAAATAATTATATTATCTTATGTGCAAACCAACTTTATTTACAGTACTGTTAGAATGTAAAAGCTAACACTTAATAAGATTTAATATGTATAAACATTCTCAAGCCTCCATATATATTCTATATCGAAGGAGCTACTAAGATTGGAGGTGGAAGAGTCTTGTTTGTCTTTGGTAAGGTGGCAGAACCAAAAAGTTGGCGCACATACAACCAAAAGTAGTCATAGTAGAAGAAAAACAAAAGAAAAGAAAGAGTGCTGCTACTGACCTTTCAAGTCATTGAAAACTAAAAACACTTCTTATTTATAATAAGGAAAACAAGGTAGAGCTCAACTCAAGGAAACTTTGTTTTTTTTTTGTTTTTTCCCAACCATATTACACAACTCCACCTACTAATATCTTCTTACATGAACTTTATGTAGTAATTAGTGCAAGAGAGTTTTGAAATGCCAGGACTCTTAAAGTGACTTGTAACTAAAACGTAAGTCTCTTGAAAACGTATCATTATTATGTTTTTAATTTATTTCCTCTCCAAGTGTAGAATATGTGACTATAATTTGTTGCAAGTCATATTATATGTGACCCAATTTGATACAATGTTTTGCTGGAAAATTCTTTTTTTTTCCGCTTACAAGTACTTCACCCACAAAAAATAAAACAAATAATAATAATAATCGAACACTTTTTAAGAAGACTGGTGTTGCAAAAAACATACTTTTAAAAAAAAAAAATTTTTTTGTGGTTCTAACCTTCTCCCTAATTAAAGGTGTGAGACAAAGTCAAACGAAGCAGTGAAACACCATTCATGATAATCGGACAACTATTAAATCCAATATTAACATAATATATTTTAAAAGAATTTTTCAAGGAATGCTCGCCTCATTCAGCCCTTTTTACCTTAAAAAAGAAAAAAGAAAGAAAAATAAAGACAGAAAAACTGCTTTTTTTTTTTTTTTCAATTGAAGTCTCATAAATAACACGCATTTTATATAAAAAAAAGTGGCTACAAAAATACTTTTAAGAAAATGTTTTGAAATTCAAAAAGTTATTGTGTTATTTTATTTTATTTTTTACATAGTTTTGAATAAGTTGTGCAACTCTTCTTAATTTTGACTCTAACAATTATATTTGTATAAAAATATACTAATTAAGATTGGAATTAGATGCACACTATTAATTATGCACATTATATGACACCTATATTCGACTTCCTAGATGTTTAATTTCGGCACAAGCATCTAGTTGGATGCAACATCATATGTATTTTCAAAATATTTAATGAAACTAAATGTAAATCTTAGAAAGTCATCTAAAACATTTTAGTCTTGAAATATAGTTTTTATATACTGATCAATTAGTATTAATATTTGACGCAACAAAGATTTAAAGCAAACAATGTATCAATTTTAATTTTAATCTCTTAATATAGCTGTTTTTTTTAATAAAAGTATACAAACATGTCCATTTTGAGAAAAGAAAGAAAGAAAGAAAGACAAGCAAAACAAACCAAACCCATCGACTCAATTATTAATTCTTCCTCTTCCCACCCCCACCAAATAAATCCCTCCCCACCCCCATCTCTTCCCCCCATTACAACAAGAGCGTTGCCTTGCAATCAAAACCTAAAAAACAAAGACCATGGTGGCTTTATTAAAACCGCTACTGCGTATGACGGTGCTCCTCCTATACATCTTCCTCGCCACCACTTCACCTGCCTCTTCCAATCCTTCTCTCCTTTTCCATGACCTCAACGTACAAGAAAGTCTCAAAAGTTTCAAGTCTCGACCTTCTCTCGACCCGCTCAATTCTCAACTAAACTCTGCCATTACTAATGTAGTCAGTGATACTACTACTACTACCTCCAAGTGGAAACTGAACTTGGTTCACCGAGATGCAATTCCAGCATCACCACCAAACTATAACTTCTCCGATCACCAGATCTCATTCAACCAACGAATAGATCGGGACGTCAAAAGGGTCGCCGCTCTAACTCTCCGCCTATCTGGCCACAGCACCAGCAACCATAAGAAACAACAAGAAAGACAAAAAGAAAAAGAAAAAGCAACAGCTCGCTATGAGGTGGAGGAATTCGGGTCAGAGGTGATCTCTGGCATGGACCAAGGCAGCGGAGAGTACTTCGTTCGGCTTGGCGTAGGAAGCCCACCAAGAGACCAATACATGGTAATAGACTCCGGCAGTGACATAGTGTGGGTGCAATGCCAACCTTGTAGGCAATGCTACAAACAATTCGACCCAGTATTCGACCCGGCAAACTCAGCATCCTTCTCTGCCATCGGATGCAGTTCAACGGTATGCGGAAGGATTGAAAATGCCGGCTGCCGGTCCGGACGGTGTGGGTACGAGGTGTCCTACGGGGATGGGTCGTACACCAAAGGCACCATGGCTCTAGAGACACTAACCTTTGGCCATACTGTGGTACGTAACGTAGCCATAGGTTGTGGCCATAAGAACCGTGGCATGTTCGTTGGAGCAGCGGGCTTGCTTGGTCTAGGAGGTGGAGCCATGTCGTTTATCGGGCAACTAGGGGGTCAAACCGGTGGCGCTTTCGGCTATTGTTTGGTGAGTCGTGGGTCGTCGGGTTCAAGAGGATCATTAGTATTTGGCCGCGACGCCCTACCGGTGGGAGCAGTGTGGGTGCCACTATTTCACAACCCGAGAGCTCCGAGTTTTTACTATGTTGGGTTGGCCGGGCTGGGTGTTGGTGGAGTAAAGGTAGCAATTTCGGAAGACGTGTTTAAGTTAAGTGAGAATGGTGAAGGAGGGGTTGTGATGGACACTGGAACTGCAGTGACAAGGCTGCCATTACAGGCTTATGTAGCACTAAGAGATGCATTTTTGGAAGGAACAGGAGATCTGCCAAGGAGCTCAGGAGTGTCTATATTTGATACTTGTTTTAATCTGTTCAATTTTAATATGGTGAGGGTGCCAACAGTTTCATTTTACTTCTCAAATGGGCCGATATTGACACTTCCAGCAAGGAATTTTCTGATTCCGGTGGATGAAATGGGGACGTTTTGCTTTGCATTTGCTCCATCTGCTGGGATTTCTATAATAGGGAATATTCAGCAGGAAGGGATTCAGATTTCATTTGATGGAGCTAATGGGTTTGTTGGATTCGGACCCAATATTTGCTGAAAATATTTGTATGTATGTACATTTGTACTGATGCAAGGAGGGGAGGACAGAAACACATATGAATTTTGTCTACCTCTGTGTTTAGGATTATTAGGGTATAGTTTAGTGATTCTAGCTTCATGTGAATTAATTATATTTAGATGTGTTTAGAGTTAGACTTGGGTGGAAGATTAGCAGTACTACATATGTAATATTGTATTGGTAGTTTAAAGTTTGCTTTTTTTTTTTTTTTTTTTCTCTCTTAAGAATAAAAAGGCGAGAGTTTGTGAAAAGGTTTGGAATTAAGTAAAGCTTGATTTATTATGAGGAATCAAATAGCTAGTGCATGTACAGAAGAAGCAAAAGGAGTGGTCTAGTAGGCGAGAATCAGCCTGAAAAGAGTCGAAAAAGAAAAACCCCTCTAAAAATCTGCAACAGTCAAGATTCTCCTTAATTTAGAACACAGGAAAAATGTGTAGTTTCATTTGACTAAGAACATCCAAGAGCTTGCTTTACTGGTTGTGATAGGAAAATAGGGTTCTTTTGTTTGGTGGATTTGTGATGAGCCTGACTGACGTTACATTTTCTCTTTGCCCAATACAACTTTCTTTCTTTCTTTTTTTTTTTTTTTTTTGAAATCATGAGTAAGGGCACCAACAGCACCATGATGGGCATGTGGAGCAATCAATTTAATGCTGGTCTACCATTCACTGCAAGCTAGAGTTGGGATCCATTCAATAAAGAACTTTTGCAAAGGAAATAGCTTTCTTCTCTTTTGAATTTTTTGGCAGGGGGCTTGATTTTGCATGGGCACCCCTGAAAAGTCATAGCGTTTGAAGGGATGTAATAATTCACAAGAGATAAATTGTAAGCATAGACATTAGATAGAAGAATGGCTATGATGGTGGGTTCTACTTCTACTGCTCCTAGGTTTTCTAAACCTTTTATTTGCAGAGAAAAGTTAAAGTAATATATGCATATTTTTACGCGAGAGAGAGAAAGAGAGAGAGAGTGGTGAAATGGTTTGGGAATCATCAAGAAGAAATCAAAGTAAAGGAGTGTGGTGAAATGGTTTGGGAATCATCAAGAAGAAAGCAAAGTAGAGGAGTGTGGGAATGAGGATCGTGAGAGGGATATGCATCAACTTTTTCTAAGGGCAGTAAGTCACATGTTAATACCCACATTCCTAAATATGTTGGCTAAAGTAATAGGCTATAGAGAGACCTGATTTGACAACACTGATCCCCCAAATTGTCTAAAAGATGATTGCAAGCAGTTATCTTTACTATTTGAATGTAAAAAAATCATTTCAAATGGTCCCCTCCAAAGTTCAAAAGCTTAAACTAAGATGCTAAAACACTTTGAACCATGCAACCAACACTGGAAAGAGAATTCATACTTGTTTTTATCTATTGTGAAGTACTCTATGGAATATGTGAATCACTTTAAAACTATAGCAAACAAGTAACAGACTAAAAAGAAGATGATTTGGATACTTCTTCATGGCATGGATGAGGAAAAACTACCTATCAGGGCAACTGCAACCCATCCCTCTAAATTTGGAGGAACCACTCCTCCGTATTGGACCCTACTCACCTATAAACTCTAATTCATCTTCACTTCATCCCTTTATATTTATACTATTCCTTATTTCCTTCCTCTAAAAAAACATATTCTAAGGCTATTCTTTTCTAATCTTATTTTATATTTATTTTCTTTAAAATTATTATTTCTACATTTAAATTTTATTATTTTGTTATATCTATAAGTAAATAAATAAATATAATAACTTTACATTTTAAATTAAATAAAATTTACATTATAAATTTATTATTAATATACATCTAATTATGAAAAATTATAAAACATTAATTATAATTAAAATGGTATAAAATATAACATAAAAATGAACCCCATAAAATTATTTGCTGAAAATATTACATTAATTGTTAAATAAATTTATCTAATCATCTGAATTACTATATTTTTTTTTTCATAGATGATCAATTAATGCATTTCGAAGCTCAAAATGAGCATTCGTATCCCTAATCTGTTGATGTCAAGACAAAAATTATTGAAAACAAATATCTTCATTTTCAGCCATTTCAACATTTGCAGTTGGCAGTTCCTTTTCATCTTTATTAACTAGAATTGATATATCAAGATCACATTCATCATCTATAATTATATTGTGCATAATAATGCAAGCAATCATGATGTCATGTGGCACATCTTTTTTTCAATAATGTTTTGGTTTTGCTACAATAGCAAATGGTGATTGCAGAACACCAAAAACACGTTCAACATCTTTCATATACACTTCATGTTTCTTGGCAAAATATTTTTTTTCGTCCTTGTGGCTGGTGAATAGTTTGAACAATCCTTGAATAACGTAATGAGCTAAAAGAGTAATACATTGGGTTAAATTAGAAAGAAGATGTGATGATTCCAACACGCTAATGTCATTGTTTGTTCTAGGCATACCAAAATATATATGTCATATCGAAAGATTATAGTCCACAACAGCTTCAAGAATAATGGTCGGCGAGGCACTACGACCTACATATTGTCTAGCCCATGCTGTTGGACAATTTTTCATTTTCAACAATCTAAACTGTCAAGCATCCCTAGAAACCCACGTTTTTCACCAATGTAAAGTAGTCTTTCTACACCACTTGATGTTGGTGAACGAAGATAACACTTTACAAATATCTCCACCATTACACGACAAAATCTTTTCATGCTTTCAATCACTATTGACTCACCTATTTTAATGTATTCATCAGTAGCATCGACTAGAAGACCATAAGCCAACATGTGAAATGTAACAATTGCTTTCTGCAATGGTGACAACCCAAGCCTCCCAAGTTCATCACTTCATTGTTGGAAGTAAATGTGTGATTTTTAATTGCATGCAAAATGTAGATTAATAAATTTTCCGACATCTAAAATCTTCGATGAAACATGGTGTCATTATAACGTGCATTGTCAACAAAATAGTCATTGAAAAGGTTATTGTCAGCAGTTTCTCTATCTCAATTAATTACTATATGACCTCGAATAGAGCAACAATGTTTAGCACGTTTAGGATGTTGCTTGAGCATTTGTGATATGAATGTGTTGTTATTCAAAATTGCATGACCTATTGCTTCTTGTTCTATATCAATTGCTTTATTCATAGCTTCGATGTCATCCAACATTGATATATCATTTTCAGAAGACAAAGTGGAAGATAATAGGTAAGATGATCCTCCACCAGTGAAATTCATATTGAGATAAAGATGATAAAAAAATCAAGAAGATTGAAAACATGCTCAAAACAAACCAAAATTTTGGTCGAAGGATTGAAGGCTAGTTGATGGTCAAGTAAGGCAATTTGATTGGTATTTATAGAATGGAGGATTGAAGGATTGATTTGCATGATGAGACCGGTATGATAGGATTCGGATTCAGATTCAGATTCTAACTTTAATAGATGAAGGATTTAGGCTCTCTTTGATATTTTTGTACATGATGAGGCCAGTATGACAAGATTTTAATGTGCACGATGAGATCGATATGATATGATTTTAATTCTGATTCTAATTTTGGTGTGCATGATGCGCATGATGAGACCGATATGATAAGATTTTGATTTTGATTTTGATTTTGATATGCATGAGGAGACCGGTATGATAGGATTCTAATTATGATTCTGAATTTGATATGCATGATGAGACTGGTATGAAAAAATTCTAATTCTGATTTTAATTTTTATATGCATGATGAGACTGATAAAATTTTGATTTGGATTTTCAACATCATTCTCATTCTTGTGGCCTATAAATAGCAAAGGGCACTTACCATTTTTTCACATCAAACTTGAGTTTGTTTTCTTGCATTCGAGCATGTCCTTGGTTTTCTTTCTTTCACTCAATTTTCTTAGAGGTATTTCATATAGTGCAAATGAAGATATTCTTCTTTGCAAAGTATATCTGCAAATTTTGCAAGATCCTATTATTGGAAGATATCAATTACAAGATCATTTTTTGGACTCGTGTTGAAGAAACATACGACAACCAAAAGCAAGAGGTTTAGGTCACATGTAGGAAAAGATCAGTGGAGTCTCGAATAAGTTCTATAATTTATGATGTGAAAAAATTGAATGGTTGCGTTCGTCAAATTGAATATATGAATTCCAGTGGTGCTTCTGTTGAAGATATTGTAAGTACTTTTTATTCATTTTTTTAATGACTTATATTAATAATATACTAAATTTCTCATTTAAAATTATAGGTAGTTACGACAGGCGAATGAAATGTTACACCAAGATCCAAAATACAAAAAGGGATTCAAATTTAATCATGTTTGGCACATTGTCAAGGAATTCGAGCAGTTCAAAGATAACAACACCAGTAGAGTATGAGTTTCGCAGCCACAAATTAATAATTTCTATTCATCGTAGTCAAAAAATTAAGCAACTCTTGATTCTGATGTTCAATCATCTCTCGACCTATCATCGTTTTCTCTTAACTTAGATGAAGACGATGTTAGTGGTACTCCATCTCGTTTTATTAGAGTTAATAAGACAAAAGAAAAAAAGAAAAATTGATGATACCATATCATCTATAGCTAGCCGCATGAAAGTTGAAAATAAAGAACTTATGGAGATATTAAAAAAGTCAAGTGTGGATAGATAGCAAAATATGAAAATTTATACCAGAAAATTACAGTTAGCTGAAACAAAATAAGAGAATAAAATTTTGTTCAAAGATATAAATTCTATTTCTGATCCTACTAAATGCGAATACATTGCAGCTGAACAAAAAAAACTTACAAAAGAGAGCAGGGCAACAAATAACTTCTAGTACATCAATTAATTTTGGAGTATATTTTATTGATCTTGGAGGATCTGATGCAAATTTATTAGATTATTAGAATAGATTTCTTAATTGGTAATGCATTATAATGTACTTTTTTAATGTATTTGGTATGTTATAGTAGTTATAATTTTTTTAATATATAAAATTAGTTATCAATTAATATAAGTTTTTATTATATGATAAAGTTAAATTTATATTATTTAATTAATTTAAAATATATATTAAAAAACAAAAATAAGTTTTCTTTTTTAAAGTTCAAATAATAAAAATTTTAAAACCTAAAAAAAAAAATTAAAAAGGGGGAGGCGTGTAGTTTGGGGGGAGTTTGGCATGCGTTAAAGTTGCTCTCCGGGAAGATTGTCCAGGATCCATTATTTAAAAAGCAATGTCTATATTATTTATGGATAATAATAATAATGCAAAGACACTGTGAGATCTGAATGAACAATTCTAGAGTAAAATCATATTCATACAACATCAACCTAACACCTAGTTTTTGACTGTTTAGCTTTAAGCTTGCACCAGCTGGATCCAGATTTTAGTGTGTTACTTTAACAGCCATGACCTTTTTGAAGCAGAATTTAAAAAGATCTCACCAATGTACACTATACAAGTAGTAAACGCAAGTTAACTTGAAGGGCATTTTAGAAATGTTCTAACTTCACCGTGGCTTTATGTCAACTGCAGTTTGATGCCAGAGTTATTCTTGTCCTTGCTAACCTTTACTTGTGGGACCTAATCAAAGGTTCAAATCAAATCCTGGTCGGACCAATGGTAAAGAAACTGACCACTGATGGACAGCTCAGCCCCACACTCATCAGCCCTACAGACTCGGTCACTCGACGCAGTTTCCTCACTTCCCGCCAAAATACAGCCACATGGAGCTGAGTACTGACCACTGGCACGGGGGCGGACCAGAGGAAATGATTCCCTCTGCATAGAAAGTCTAGAGGAAGCAGATGCAGAACCGCATTATCCCCCATAAATACAGTCTGATGATTGGCAGACAAGATTCACGAACCCAAATCAACACGATTATCACATTTCTATAACTTCAAACCAAACTACAAGCTGTGCAAGGCCCATTATAGAGCATCAAATTTCCGAAGATTTAACTATCATGGCTATAAACTTGTTTCAAGAAGATGCTTCACTGAGCCAGTTTAGGTGGGTTTTTCCACCTTACTCTAAAAATTTCATTTTTCTTTCTTCCTCTGATTCTGCTAAGAACCATAAACAGGCTCAATTTTCAACCACCCTTTAGTTCATCTGCTAGATCCCAGTTTTGGAGCTTTAAGTCCCACCCCAACAAAGACACTTCGAGCACCCTCTCTGAAGAGTCGACAGTTTTATACAATGTCAAAGTGCTCTAAGCTGCCTAT
>JAJIYU010001134.1:0-38787 GCA_030144865.1 Tinospora cordifolia | reverse complement strand
AAAAGATTGAATCATTTAACAACAGGCGAACGTTGTTGTAACCTCACTGTTAGATCGATACACAATGTTTTACAACAATAGGCTCATGACCTTTGTTAAAAAATTGTCGATCGTTTAACAACACCCTCATCGATAACATCAACATGAACGTTATCGTATGGGTATAACAATGAACATTGCACGTTGTTGTAAGTGCGATTTCTTGTAATGTTTAGGGTATAGTCTAAGTACACCTCCTAAAATGAGCATCAACTTTTAAGGACACATTTATGTAAAGATATTAACTATCGAAGACACTCTTAAAGTAAGGATCAGCCTATAAGTAGACCCTAAACAAAATTAAGTAAAAAGTCATACACGAGAGTGATATGATATTAGTCGGTAACCCTAGCGATCAAATACAAATACAGCCTACTCCTCTAAAGACAATGACCCTAGCAATCAAATATGGATACGCTTAGTTGGTACATAGTTCACATCTTATATAGTTATCTTTATTTAATGGAAGTAACAACGAGATTAACGTAAACCCTTTCATGCATGCATGCAAAGGATAATTTACTAAATAACAAGAACATCATTATCATTGTCATGCACAAGATATCAACTGAATTAAAATTAACAAGAATTTAGCAAGGAATAAAGAACATTCTAACATGTTTTTAGAATTCACACATGCATACATACATTCATGAAGAATGTAACACACTAGCATAATGCTAACAATTTATCTCAATATAATAAATAATTAACTACATCAATTATCTTGACTAAAATATTCCATGAAAGAGAAGGACATGATTTTCATTTGTGTTCGATCTCCAACTCTTCCTCAAAATTTGCATTTCGAGATTGAATCCTCTAACGTTTACCTTATCATATTGGAATGTTTGGTTTAGTGTCTTATTCCATATCTTAGGGTGTTTAAGTCTTATACACCTTTTGTTTAATTTTTATGGTTAACGGGTATGATCTAGTACTCCGCCCACTATTCTAATTGAATTCATTGTTCCTAGTTGACTCAATGGTTTTAACTAAGACTTGACTAACTCAATTGTGGTCTCAAAGAGTTATTAATTATGACTTTTTGCGATCAATTTCATGTAAGTTCAAAGACTTTATTTGTAATACCTTTAAAAACTCTCAAATATTAAGAATATACAAATGAGTTCATTAAATTATGAAAACACATTGAATGCCTAGGGGTAGAACAATAATTTTGCCTCTTAGAGGTAAAATAGTAAATTCACATGAAAAGCAAAAAATTTATTACTATCCTAATTATCTCATAAGTAATTTCACAATAAAAATATATATTAAAATATAAGTAGCTGAATGGGGTGGTGAAATATATTAAAATATGAATAGTGGAATGAGGTGGTGGAATATATATTAAAATATGAATAGCGGAATGGGTTAGTAGAATATAGATATATTAAAATATGAGTAGTGGAATGAGGTGGTGGCATATAAATATATTAAAATATGAGTAGTGGAATGGGGTGGTAGCATATATATATATATATATATATATTAAAATATGAGTAGTGGAATGAGGTGATAGGCTAAAGATGCCTATAAATAACACTCTTCTCTTACTCTCAAACCATCACTCTTCTCTTGCTCTCAAACCATTTGATCTCATTCTTATGTTCTTCATTCTCAAGAAAAAAAAAAGTCTCCTCATTCTTCTCTTCTTCATTTTCTTCTCAGTTCTCTTCTAGCTCAAGAGAAAAAGATTCTTCTTGCTCTCTCCTTGAGTGAAGAAAGAAGGATGAAGGCTTGAGAAGACTCGGAATACTAAGATCAAAAGGATTAGCGATAAAAGGTAGAAGTGATTTCTGAATTTTATCTTATTATTTTGATTTAAGTATTATGTGCATGGTTATTTGCCTAGCTTAGAAATAACATGTCATGATTATACATGTCATGCCTAGAAATGCATGTTTAAGGTTACATGCTAAAGATGCATGTTGTGATGATATGATCCATGCTATAATATGTTTTCCATGAATACTCGCAAGTTATTGTTATCTTGAATTTATCATGCCACTATTAATCACTAATGAAATATTACACAAAAGTTATCAACCATGTACTAGCACAATGAAGAATTTTCATCGTGAGTATTCCAAATAAATATTTTCGGGGTGTATACTACGGGTTTGAATTTAACCCCATGTCATCAATGATAAGTTTGAAGTTTCAAATTTGACCTTATCCCCTAAATATGGAATACTGAGACGTAACTCTTTTGGTCTTAACATCAACTGATAATAAACAATTGTTTAAATCACATAATCTTTTGGAGTATTTGTTATGCATATTCTATTTGATTTGAAATAATGAGTTAAATATTTAAAATGATCCACTAGGTGCGTAAGTTCACCATTCCATTTTTAACCTTTCTGAAAATTTTGAACGGATGCTGCGTAATTAGAGTTAAATTATATTCATAAAATATTTAAGTTGGGCATGTTAGCCCTAATTTTTGTTTTATGTTAAAGTTCAGTCTAATGTAATAAAGTTCAAGGGTTCTTGTACTTTATGACTATTCAATTCAATTAATGATGATAATTTATTTTATCAAATGATTTCACATGTGTTTTCTGAAATTCGTTTAAATATTTGTCTCATAGAATTGGGACTGAAAGAAATAAAATAACGTGACATCGCCTACATCTCGGGAGGCCCATCAAAAGAGAAAGAGACGTCTAACGAGTAAGCACGTAACACAAACTTGCTGAGACAATTTGGACAGGTGAAGGCGGGGTGTTACATTATTGCTTAGTCATGGTTGTCATGCACTCATTATAATAAAACCATGACTATGTCCTATTCTAGTATGCCCGATTTGTCATTTTATGTGGTTAATTACTAAAACTAAGTGTTTTGTATTACTTATAAGGTTATATTTAATTATTCCAAAAACGTACACGAAGAAGTGTCCTTTTGTAAAGCTTTTTGTAACTTATTAATGTCTTATAAAACTATAGGCTAAGGCCACGTACCTTAGGTTTATAACCATAGGCATAATGATTTTTAAGTGGTTTAACATAAGTGTAAGGGATAAACCTTTCAACTCTAAGATTTTTAACAAGGTGCATAAAAACCTATTTTAAACGTTTGCATGCCTAGTTTACCCCTAAATCAAGGTTGTTCCCTTGAGAATTTTATCCCTCTCTTTTCATTTTTTTTTTTCTTATATTCCCTTGTTATTATAGGTATCTAAACTTCTATTTCATGCAAGATCCCTAAATCAAGGTTGCACCTATAGTCCTGCTTGCATGCACCAAAATGCCACAAAAACACCTTATTTTTAGCGTTTTGTCTATTCTATTATAAGTGTGTAAACATCTTCATTTATTTTTCTAATAAATAAATGCTTTTTTTTTCTATCACAAGAATTCTTCTTGTTTGTTTACGGGTTGTCAAAAACATTATATGATAATTCAATTTTGGTTTAATAAATTAAAACAAAATGTAGACACGTTAAAATAAAATAAAATAAAATACAGTAAATTGAAATTTTGTCAAAAATAAATAAAAATATTTGAGCAATTTCATTTCGTTGAAAATGTTATTCATTTATTTGTTAATTTTTAAATGTTATCTTAATTTTATTTGAAAATATATGTTTAATCTTCTCTTTTTTAGCAAACTTTGTCCATTTTAAATTTTTTATTCACTGAATCTTATAATTTCCATTCTATTTTAAGAAGAAACGCTTTTAAATAAATAATAAAAAAAAAATTTATCACTTATCCTAAAAGCCATTACTTTTTATACAAATTTGTTGACAATATTTTTAATTCTATTTTTAAAAATTAATGAATCATTAAAAAATAGTAAAGAAAATCTTATCTTTAAATATAGAAATCTCATATTAATTGATCAAGATTTAAAATTTTTCTATAAAATAAAAAGAAAAAAAAAAAGAAACATTATTTTTGTCTAAAATATGGTATTAAAGTAATAAAAAGAAGTGGAGAAAAAGAAAATTCTGTGTAAAAAAGGTACCTTTAGATATGAAAGTCAATTTTAAAAAATTATATCCCAAAGAAGTACGTACACAAATAATTATTTTAAAATTTGTACAAGAAAATCTTTTGATTAGTAAAAAAGAGAAAATAAAATAAAATAAAATTATATATCAACTGTATTCTAGCCGTTTGTATTGAAAATCCGAGTTTGTTTTTCTCTCACAAAGCACAATATATTGAGTAGACTCCGAGGCTCCAATGATGATGATATGATATATAATAACAGAGAGAGAGAGAGAGAGAGAGAGAGATTGAAAGAGATTTTCCTGAGATCCCACAAATGATGAACGTAACATGCATGATTGCCTCATTAATCACGTTCATGCACTTACGCATAGACCCCGAGAACTATGATTTTTAAAGAATTTCCATCAATTAGCACCTACCTACCTTACATCTGCCGGTGACTAACACTTCAATCAGGTAGCTACCCAACCAATAATTTTCAATTTTCTTTCATTTTCATGTGTCCAATTCCATCATTAATTACTTCTAATAAATTCTAATTCTTCCTTTTTAGAATATAAAAATATTTTTAAAAAAGGGTCAATTTAGTTTTTTTTTTTTTTCAAAAGAAAACTATTAGCTAATATATATTAAGATCTAAATTGAATGTAAAGGGCATAGAGATTTTCCAAGAAATAAAGTATTTATTTATATGCACATGGATGCAGCTGAGATTCTGATTTCTCAATGATGGATGCGGTTTGATTAACATGGGCTGTTCCTTACAGACCTGAAGAATGGTTTATAATTAAGGAAAAGTAAGTCAATAACTTCATCCCAAAGTCTGAGCTACGCAGCAAGGCGGTTCCCTCATATCCCTCCCTCCCTACCCGTCTGATAAAGACATTCCTTCCTCTCTAATCAATTCCTACCCATATGTAAATGTTATTATACATGCTTTTTTAATTATTGTTATTATTTCTCAATTTATTTAAGAAAAAATAATGTTAGATTTAACTATGATTTCATTAGAAATATAAGGACATCATTAACCTTAACACTAAATTTTACATCATTTTAGTGATATACCAACTCCAAACAAAGCAGTAAACTCCTTGCTAGCCTGTTTGTATCATTTCTAACAACTAAAAAAATTTCTGAATATTTTTTCTCTTTTTTATATTGCTTTTTACTATTTTTTTAAAATATATATTATCATATATAAATTCTATTTCACATATTTACTTAATAAAATATTTAATGATCATTAATAATGCAGTAATTATTGAAAAAGTAATTAATAATTAATTAATTTTTAATAATTTTGATTATATAAAACAAAAGAAAAAAGAGTAAACTAAGTAAAAAATTAACTGTTATTTTAAAACATATATACAATAAAAATAGTAAAAAAAAAAGATAATATAAAAATAAATAAATTTAAAAGGGTTTAAATAATTAAAATATTAATTTAATATATTAAAATTAAAACTCATAACAGACTTTTAAAAAGAAAACAAAAAAGGAAAAACTCAAAAAACAGAAAAAGACGCTAAGATGGTGTATACATTATATTTTAGTTGTTGGCGCTGCTGGGAGAATAGAGAGAGCCTAATAACAAAAGTAATACTTTTAAAAAGACATACTCACGAAGAAGTCAGAGATAAACCCAGCTGGCTTCTCAACACTAATCACCCGTGACCGATCCTTGAAAGACAAGAGAATCCAGAGGCGCATCTGTGACCAGATCATTGGAACCAAACCACAGGATGTTTGCCACGTGGAGTGACATGAGCCTGTTGACATCGTAGCCTCCGACAGGAATGGTTGGCCAAGCTTATCACAAGCAGTAGAAGACGTAGAGAGAAAGAGAGCAAAGGGAGGGAAGAAGTGAGAGAATGCATGGGAGGAGTGATGGC
Source organism: Tinospora cordifolia (assembly GCA_030144865.1). Classification (NCBI taxonomy): domain Eukaryota; kingdom Viridiplantae; phylum Streptophyta; class Magnoliopsida; order Ranunculales; family Menispermaceae; genus Tinospora; species Tinospora cordifolia. The sequence continues at coordinate 32,879 of JAJIYU010001134.1, read as the reverse complement.
GGAGGTGACCGGTGATGACCATGCAAGTTGACGACACGACACGGTTGAGTGTGAGTGGACTCACGTGAAACCCCCACTTTTCATGCTCTCCACCCACCATTAGTACAGTTAGAATCGAACTCTGCGTAATTTTTAATTGTGCCTTCAATTTTGATGGTAACAGGTGGGTAGACAACCCTCCTTTAGTTTCCACCATTTCCTTTCATTTCCTTTTTTATTATGTAAAATTCAATTTTGGAGTTCTTAACGCCGCAGAAGAGTAGTTTCGATTTTGGACTTCTCCCTCGAAGAAAACATGCCGTTGAAGAAGAAGATATGACAGCGAAAAACAGAGAATTACGTTAGAGCTCTGAAGCTGCAATGGTTTGTCTGCCGTTGTCAGACCCCCTAAGATGTAATGGGGGTTTGATAGCGCTGAGGTGGCGCTCAATGGAGCGTGCCACCTCAGCGTTATCTAACCCCCTGGGCGTTGAGCACTCGAACAATTCCGAGCGCTCAACGCCCATCTTTTTGTTTTTTTTTTTTTTAATTTTTTTTTTAATATCTGGCATCTTCAGCACTTGGACTGGCGCTCAATGCTCGCTCAGGCATTAAAGATGCCCTTAGTCTTGCTACCCATGCACATGTCTATGTCTATGTATATACACGTACTTACCATATATAGTATATTTCTTTTCAATACAAATAAATTTATTTAAATATAATTATCTATGTAATATATATTATTTTAACATTTTTTTTTCTTGTTTCTAATATAGTTTCATATTTGATATCTATATAGTACATATAACCGTTTAGAAGAAACTAATTTGGAGCCCCATAGATACATAGTTTTATCCTACATTTATTTAAATATTATTTTTATATATAATATAGACACATAGTATGGATGATATATATAAAATATTTAAATATTAATTTTGACACGACTCATATTTTTCTTAAATTTTATATCAAAATATTTATATATGTTAAACTATTTAATTATATAATTATTTTAATATCACTTCACGTCATTTTAAAACTTTTTTATTTATTCTTTTATCGTATTAAGCTTATAGTTTCTTCTTCTTGATCCATGTTGTCTATTTAACCACAATTATTTTTCATTTTATGTTTCATATATAACTTAATCATTTGCCTGTCAATTTATGTTTTAAAAGAAAAAAGATTTATAAAATTTATTCCTTTCTTTGTTAATGTTATATTTTATTTAAGTGAAACAATTTTATCAACAAGTTCTAAACTAAATTTGTTATAACAGTAGACTCATTTATTTCTTAAGTTTGTCATAATTTAATACTTATGCAAAATTTAAATAATTTATGCATAATATTTATACAAAAAAGTATTTATATTTTAATATATAAAGAACCTAAATCAAAATAAAAAAGTCTCATTGTATATGTCTCACCCCGATCCCTTGAGTACTGAGGACTAACCCAATTGTTCCGAAGAAATAGAAATCTAGAAGTCAGACATGCGTTAGTCATCCCGTGGGCAAGCTATTCCTTTGAAGAAACATGTCTAATTACCATCAAGTGATTTGTTAACAACCTTATCTCGAACAAAATGTGCAACTAATGCCATGAGTTTGGTTGCTCTAAGACATAGAAAAAGGTACATGAAGTTCAGTTAATAAAGATTTGTATAACCAAGATATAGCTCAGAAGTCACATAAACCATTGATCTATACTCAATTTTTACAATAGATTAAGTTAAGTTGATGGCTTTTAAGACACAAACAAGAATCCATCCATCCATCCATCAATTTTCTGTCACTTGAGAGGAGGAACACATTAAGTCAGCATGAGAGAAAGCACGGAGGGAGCACAAAATGATCAACAGGTCTATATATCAAATCTAAAACGAAGTGTCCTAGCTAAGTAACATAATACCCTTTTAGCAGCTTGTTAAGGTGAGCAGAAGGTTTAGCAGCTTGCTAAAAGAAGTGTCCTTACTATAACTTTCTATTTATAATAATTATTTCATATTCCATGAAATATTCATTTTATTATGTTTATTGTCACTAATAAAAATAATTTCACCATACTAACTAAAATTAAGTTTATTACTTAACTAAAACTAATTTCATTATTTTAATTACGATTAGTTTCATTATTTAAATAAAACATCAGTCATCCTTTGAGTTTTTCACTAATAATAATGTTTTATAGCTTAATGAGATATTTATTTTATGAGAAAATACTTGATTATTTAAAAAGTATTTTTAGTATGTTTGCTAGTAAGTTTTTTTTTTTTGAAATATTATTTATTTAAATATACTTAATGCTATTATTTTACTAAATTAATATGTTATAATATTAGTCGTTTCATCATCTAAGATTTGTGCCAAACAATATGATATCATCTGCAAAGCTAGCATAAAGTTTTCTGGCACAAATAATCATATAACATTTTCATCTTCAAATTCTTCATCAATCATGTTTTCAGGAACTTAATTTTTCATTTTCATTTAAAATTTCCTGCATAACTTTACCCATCACTAGTTCAAAACAAACTAATGCAAGTAAACCCCATTTCATTACCTCTTCTTAAAAAGTATAGCAAAACTAATACTTCCGACACAAAGGAGGCCAAGAGAAGAAGTATTCATTAATTAATTTATGTTGTGTAACTCAATGCTTGCTCCTCTGCAGAAAAGACGCGAAGAAAAAAAAAACAAACAAACAAACCAATTCGATGGAACTGTTAACAAAATGGCAAATTATCACACAGAAATATAAAATTTTGGATACCCATGTGAGTAATTTTGGTTTGGATGCTCATGTGGGTAATTTTCTTGTTAGTAGTATAAAAGTAGGCCAACTACCTCTTCTCATAAGAATACTGCAATTAATTCTCAATTCCAGTTGTACATCCTGTCAACATCCTCCAGAACCAATCACAAGACATTGCAAAATGCATGAAAGCCCTACATGAAAGTGAGAAAGCAAGAAGAGTAAAGGGCAAAGCTCTTGTAACAAATGTCATTCATAAGTGTACAAGAAGGTCGTTGAAACTAAACATCATTAGTTTTTTTTTTTTTTTTTTTTGAAAAAAAAAAAACCGTTATTATCATAGTAAAAGAAGGGACTTAAATCCATGCAACTTGTGAAAGGAGGAAGTCGAGAACTTCTCAACTCAACTAAGCTTTTTCTCAACTACATAAAATTTCCAACATCACTCTGCTTCTTCTACTCACAGCTCTATCCAGTCCTAAATATGATCACATTATCAAGTACAACATGCATTTGGACTGGATCTTCTCCCCTATTGCTTGGTAATTCTTGACATGATAGCCTCCTAACTTTGCTTTAGGAGAAAAAATTATTTTGGTCATATCACATGTACAAACCATGTAAGCCGCCAACGTCACTTCTAAAGTTACAATGGCATTGACAACTACTTAAGAGATAATTTCAAGTGCGTTACTTTCTTAATGACTCTCAAGCCAAACAACATTCTGGACACTTCATAAGGGCCATACCGTAGGAAGTATAATGAACTCTCTAACTCGAACTTTCTATTAGGTTTCAGTAGAAGCAGTACAAGCAATTCAACCAGTCAATCTCATTCTCATTCAATCAATCCAGAAAATAATCAATCGCTGTTCATTGACCCAAAATCAATCAATCAGATGTATAAAGCCTCTCTCAATCATTCAATTTAACACTTTTAATCTACTAATCAATCTTAGGTACTGATCATATGACCCCACCACTAAATCAATGCAGGTCATTCTTAAAAACCCGTCAAGTTCTTTGACACCATCTACACCCCGATAAATTACAAGAAATTCAAATGTATTTAACTCAATGCCTAAACTAAACTAAAGCTAAGATCACCCATTACAATTCAAGCTAAATTTTCTTAAACATTTTTTTCCACATTAAATAGAGCATTTTGAGGGCCACATATTTATAACATTAGATGGCAAAGTCCCACCAATCACCATCACCAAAGTAAGGACTGAGTTCATGAATCTCCATTGCAAATCACTGAATCACATTTATTGAAGTCTGAAATGATAAAAGATAAGGGTCTAAATGAAAGGCTAACAGATTGGAATAGAATGAATGAGTGGAAATTTACATGCAAACTAATATGGATAAGGATGGAAACTGACAACACTGGGGACATCTTTCAATTCAAAATCTATTGCTGGTCCCTACCTTTCCCATATCTCACATCAAACCCATCACCAGCATTCAGCTGCAACTGCAATCAAGTAGAGTTCCTATTCAAGTGAGGAAGCTGCACATATGTGATATAATCCAGCCCAATTATTAAGCCATATTTGTTTATGATTCGAATTAATTATTTACTACAATTTCATGAGAAGAAACCCAGCATTCTATGTATATTTACATAAGTATAAATGCTCCATTTATAGCCTTTCAGATGACTGAAAATACTGTATACATCACTCACCTACATATAAGCCAAATTTTCATTTGTGAATTCAAAATCAGCGATGGGCATGCATTATGAAGTTAAAACAGCGTTTTCAGCTTTACATTTATTAAATCAAGCCAATTTCTTAGCAGCTACCATTCTTTCCAATTTATTTCACTGAAAAGAATTGTAGTGCCATTAATAAACAGCTCTAAACTATACATGATAATGCAATCAAAGTTCACAACTGCTGGATTATGGTCTGCCCTGACATATTTAGATATGCATGACAGACTGAAGGAGATAAGAGATGCTTAAAGAGCAACCAAGATATATAATCAAGCAACCCTGAGGTACTAATCCATAGTAGATCATCCACACCCCATACTGACCTTAAGTATTTATTGAATCATCATGCTAGCTCAATATGTATTCAAAAAAGGTAATATCATGTAGCATACCAAAATGCAAATAGGAAGAGACATTAGATTTTTGATTGCAAACCTCTCAAGTCATCCAATTGGAATTTGATCACACTGAGAGTATTAGGTCGGCTGCTATATAACAGCCAATGAAATTATAGAACTACTTTGCGATTATCTTGAGTTATCTAAATTACATAACTAAATAGTTACCTTAAGCCAATATATAACTACTTTCGAGAGTGCTCCACAAATTTGTCATCAAAGTGATAGGAGTGCACTGTAAATGGCCCTTAATGCACTTCACAATCCCAAAACTTCTTTCCCATCACAATGAAGATCCAACTCAAATAAAACAAACAGGAGCATTTTCTAGTCCTTTCTTCAATGTACGTGGACCTTGCTCACATAATCTGTTTTATTATTGACATAAGAAAATCAAATCTCCTTGACTCTCTCATTTTCTCCACACTTTTGTTTAATAGTTTGGGACATATTGGAGTCAAGAAAACTATCAAGTAATTGTATACTAGCTTAAGATCAACCACTAAATAGTTATATAAATTTGATGATTCAAGATAACCATAAAATGGTTAGATAACTTGGTTACTTACCTGGAAGCCAAAAAGATCATGCCCAATGTGATTAAATTCCAGCATCTCCCACTCATACATCATGTGTACATAGGAATATATGAATTAAGCATATCATAGGTGCCTCCCTTATCCTAGAAAGGAGATACTGGAAACTCATATTTAACAGTATATTCACACTTACATTGTCATATAGAATGACGCAAGATAAGTATTGCATAATTTAAAGTACACACTAGAGATGTGACGCTAAATAATTTTTCTTTGGCCTTCACACACAACTGTTTACCCGGTAATATCTCATGTGGTCGAATCGCCCATGACTATAGGTGACTCATCAAAGTAGTAGATTTGGGCTCGCTCTTTTTATAGCTTGGTTGAAAGTGCCAAAGGGAACTAATGTATGTCGCAATTATGAATGGGATTTTAGAACTCACACAGAAAGGAAATTAGGATTCTTTTATTCACCTTCTAAATTGATTGCCAAACACATGTAATACTTATTACATGTCACGGTGAACTAACTCACATTCAAAATAGTGTATGTTCAACTTTTAACACTATACAGACCTAGTCAGGTGATGCTCGTGCACCTAACCCTAGTCCTTTGAAACTCGTAACTCCATATCGTACCAATTAATCATCTCGCACTTGGCTCAAAATAACAAGCTAAAAGCAAAATATGATAACATTAGAATTGTATCTTACTTTTTAAACAACCATAGCTAAATGCCCCCATCTTTCTTCACTTGTCAGAAAGCGCCAAGAAGGTGTATGCTCGTCTAAGTGAGCTAATCATGCCAATGAACATAGTGTTGTGTGATGTCGGTGGTAATTATCATTAAACAAAGTATAAGAACAACTAAAAGGTGAAAAGAATTCATTAAATTGAATAAAAGAAAATATAAGTCTATCCAAGTTTATACACTACAACCTACATAAACCTAAGATTATACATGATCAAGAAAGATATCCTTGTATATTGGCTTCACCAGAGTATGAGCCATCATTCTATGCACAGAAACATGTTGTATATGGACTTGATTTGTCATCATTGCCTAAAAAAAATTATATTTAATGTTTATATGATTGGCCCTGCCATGGAATTTGAGATCTTTGGTGTAAGCAATTTCAGTTTGGCTATTTCTATAGATAGTAGCAGCTTTCAATGTTGTTAACAAACTATAGATGTTGATAAAACTATCAAAGCCAAATAGCCTCATTTACAACTATTGAGCAATCTAAAAACTTAGCTTCTTGGTAAATAAAGCAATGCATGCCTGCTTCTTACTGCTCCATGACATGACACGATTATCCCACAAGAAAGCGTCAGAGGTTGATTTGCATTTATCTGGATCATCACCCCAACAATAGCTACTCGTGTTTAGTCCTATATGAATATAAGAATACTTGCTTTTATATAAATTAACTTTTTTTTCATGAGAAATTATTTTCTTCTCCTTCATTTAGTATTTTGTTCAGTCATCTTTTTCAATCTTTGTGAACATAAGCTTGAACTTCATTAAAAGATTGTTTATTATATATTTCCTTTAATTTTACTTTTGGAATTGCATAGTTTTAAAGAGATTTATTTAATTCAAGAAAAAGTTATTTCACAACTATTTTGTACGACATAATATCAATTTCCTTTATAACTCTCAATTTGGTGGTGGAATTATCATCAAACAACATTTCTAAATATAAAGAACAAAAAAAAGCTTTTTTAATGAAAAAACTTGTAAACCTTTTCATAATATAGACATGCTAAATGAAAATAACTAGGAAGTAAATTTTCACTACAATGGTGGTCACAGAATTAATGCACAATTTAATTAACTCTAGGTGAATTATGACCTGACTAGAAACGTAGCACATAGGAACTTAGATCACTAGACAAAGCACTTAACACAAATCAAATAATATAAAACAGGAAAAAGTAGTTTCATAAAACAGCGAAGTACAGGTAAAAAGAAAATAAAAGATTAAAGAGAAGTTACAAAGAGTAGGGAGAATATATAAATGGTAGAATAGAGGAGAGATGGCTGACAATGCTTTAACAAAGAGTGGGGACAAACAAGAAGCTTATGATTGCTGGAAAGAGAGGGAGTGAGAGAAACAACAACCAGGTTTAATAAAGTTCACTCACTTTATTCATTACTTTAAACGTATATTTATATTACATCGAAAAAAACATGAAAAATGACATAAAAACACCAAACACATCTAGCACTTTATTCCAACTACTACACCATTGATACATGAACAAACTATAAGACACTTGTTTTATCATTCTTACGGCAAGCTTTTTTATTAGTATTTCATTTTGATATTGAGTTTATCAGAGGTTTTCGTAATGTATTAGCTAAATTTTTATTGCAAGAATCTTTGCAAAATAGAAATCGATACAGTTTTCCATGTCCAAATAAAAGTTGTCTTTTTCATAAATCTATGTAATTAACAAATTCCCTCCTATATCCAATTCCTTAGCATCCCCATCACCTTCTAAAATTTGAAAGCTGTTAATAATACTGACAAATGAAAGTGTAAACAGTGTTTGATTCATTTTTCCTAAATCTTAATTCTGAATTTGTAAAACTTCCACTTGATCAATTGATAGCAATTTCATATGCTCCCAACACTTTTTACCTTATCAACCTTATGTACCCAAAAAAAAATATTTTTTTTTTAAAGAAAGGAAACGATGTACCAATAACTTTATGAGCCCTCTTGGAGACATAGATCATACTTTAAAAGAAAATGAAATGGCTTACACTTAATTTTAAGAAAATAATAAAAATAAAAATGAAACGGCTTGCTCACAACTCAACATTTCTAGCATTCTAACTCTTAATTGGAATCAACCTCTATTATCCACAACATATATTGTAATACTCCAAGAGTTTATAAAACTTTTTGAATAATAGTTAAAGTAAATAAACATAAAATAAAATACTTGAAAAGTGTCAATTTTAATTCTCGGGGATAAGAAAAACCAAACACAAGTTCTTAGAGCCCAAAAGGTGAAATTTGACCTTTAGGAGTAAAATGGTAACTTTACCACCTAGGGGTTCAAACGACCATTCCACCTAAATACTGAGACATGTACACAAGTAAAAGTGACTTGTAAATAATCTACACAAAATAAAACATTATTAAAGAATCCAAAAATTTTGTTAGAAAATATTAGAATTTATTTAGTAAAAACTCTATAAAAGCAAGTATATGTGTACATAGAGTGTGTTGTACATAAAATAAAAATTATTCAAATTTCATAAATCAATAAATGATTTCACAAATTACACAAGACATAAAATAAAATAAGAAATTGGAGATAAAATGATATAAAATATGTATAATTAGATGTACAAGGGGGTATTACATTGTATAATAGCATTTGCATGTAATTTTAGTTGCTAAGTACACAAGAATAAATCAAAAACGCCACCCATGAATTCTTCACGTCCCATGAGTCAAACTATAAGAGAACTTAGATAGAAATCGAACTCTACAAGTGATTACAACAAAAAGAATCCTAAATACACTCAAATTCCCTATTATCCTCATCAACAAACTTCAAAATCTATCCATATCCAAACTTGGCGCCTCCCGCCTTCTTTCTTCTTCAAAAGTCAACTAGAACTCTCTACTTTTCTCCCCTAGTCGTTCCCACATGTTAACACAAGAAAAAGCTACACAAAAGTTGAGATTTTAGGCCAAGAATTATCATAAATCGATTATACGACGTAATATGCTACACCATCTCTTCTCTTCTTTCTTTTTCCATTCTTTTCCACTCCTTAGATGCTGATTTCCTTCTCCATCTTCTGTTCTAATTGTCCTCTAACTTCAGCCATAGAGAAAGGTTACAAAAAAGTGGAGAGTACATGCATTGGATCACCAACAATCCATGCTCAAAGGTATCAATCGACACCATGATCACTAGATTTTCTTCTCTTTTGTTTTCTCCTTTTCATCCTCTTAATGGGATCATTCTTTCCATCAGAAATTTCTGAAATCTTTTCATATTTCCATCATCAAAACAGAAACGTTAATCAGTCCGAAGAACCAAGAACTCTCTTTTGAGGTATGCATCACCAACTCGAAGATTCGGGTGACAGTTGTAAGGTCTAATAGTTCTAATTCTTCTATTAGCCACTTTTCAATTTCTAGCAATTACAAGTCTATGGAAACATGAAAAGATAAAGAAATCATGTAAACATGGGAAAGGGATCAAATATGCATGGGTGATTATAAAACCAAGGACTATGCATGTCATATGATGGGTGTAGTGATCAATATGGTAAAATAAGGTAAATAATGCATTGTTTGATAAGAAACCAGCAAGTTAGGTTGTTGGAAAAAATAAGGTTCTAAGTCGCACATGGTGTTAATGCTAGGGTATGATGAAGAAACACATAAATAAAGCATGTATACATGAAATAACTAGTGTATATACATGATTTAGTAATGGTTGAGTGCAATTGCATGGGGGGTGATGTTTCAATACATTTAGAAGTAAAAAACTAGCAAGTTAGGTTGCTATAAAATGGGATTCGAGTTGCATATAATGTTAATATTGGAGTATTATAAAGTAACACACTTATAAGACATGTATGCATGAAATAATTAGAATATATGCATGTTTAAGGAATAGTTAAGCATGGTCACAAGTGGTGTGATGTTTGATGCATGTATGAGTCAGAAACCAGCAAGGTACTTTGCTGGAAATTAATGATTAAACTCGATTAATCATTCACAATTGGGTATGAGACCTTACTATGCATCAAATAAGGAAAATATACATGTAAGTTATGAAAACGACCAAGATTTCATGCAATTGATACATGCTGGTCAAGGCTGAATATTTAATGGAATTAAAAGGGTTTACAAAGGTCTAGAAAGTAATTAGGCAGTGAGTGTTCATAGTTGAAAAAAGGATAAGTCAAGTCCAACTACCGAGTAAGGGCAACAATATGCACCGAATGCACTAAAAGAGAAAATGGTACACTGTTCGCAATGTTTAGTAAAAAATCATTCAGAATTATGACTTAAAGATATTCGATAATGTTCAAACACTAAAAAGAATTATTTCAAATAATTTAGGTTGAGAATCCAAGACAGTTAGAGCAACAATATCGAGATTGAAGGAAATCGAAGAATCAATCAATAAGGTGGAGATGATTACCTTGCTCCCTAGTTTTATTTGAGTTACAAATATTAAACATGATGTGTGTTTACTTTTCTTTCAATGCCTAGAAGCATGCTAGGAAATGTTTGACATTGATTGGATACTATGAGCTTTTTTTTGTTGGCATGAATGATGTATAACATGATGTATGTATCCATGTTAGTTGTTTACTCGCTTTCATGACATGAGATAATATGCATGCTTGAAATTACATGTCCATTCGTTACATTCTATTCCGAGATGATAAGTATGATGACAATGAATTATTATGTGGAACTGAAGTAAGTTAACTTAATATTCGAACCACATACCGAAGCAGTGGTCCATGGGGGATCACTGTTGGTGTTCTCACGATTGGAACAATGGTTAGTCCATAGTTCCCAAGGACAGAACAATGGGTGAGTCCCTAGTTCTTGGTGATGGAGCGATAGGTGAGTCTCTTGTTCCCGGGTTGGGTGATGGGTGTGTCCCTATATCCCATTGGAATCTGGCATTTTGAGCATTTTCCTGGTCTTCTTTGATCTGATGATGATGAGAGAACACCGGGAATTAATCTTTCGGTCTAATGAACAACTGTTGAACAATTGAATGTTTGAAATGCCTAAAGTATATTAAGTGTTTGCACGTTTGATGTTTTGACTTGAATAATACTATGGATGTACTGTGTATGATCCACTAGGCTCTTGAGCTCATCCCACCTTTCCATTTCAAGTGACATTTGAGGCGGCGTTTGTTGACCGACATCTTCAGGACATTTTACTAGTATGGCGACCCATGTTTTTGGCATCGGATTGACGAATCCGACACATGTGTATTCTATGTATTTTCTTGAATTTTAATGAAAATATACGAATTTTTTCCAATTTTTTTCAATTTCGAATTATTTATCGAAGATAATTGGAATAATGCGAGAAAATACAATTTTGAGGAGAAGACACATGCAACCATAAGGAAAATGTGTTTTCTTAAGGGTAATGATTTTTAGGATTGATTATTGAATTTTCGGAATAATTATAAAGTTTTTAGAGTGATAAATAAAATTTTTGGAAAAAAAAATTATTTTAGATGAATTATTCAATTTTTGGATAAAATAATTGGATAAATGATGAAATGATATATAATAGAGGCATTTGTGATGAGAGATGATAAATTAGCGATTTTTAATAATTTTTAAAAAAATGGGAGAAAAATGCAAATTTCGGTATATATATAGGTGTATATATATAAAAGAAGAAAAAAAAAACAGATTCGACGCATAGGCTGAACGGCCCATGCGAGCCAAATCTCGGTCGAGCCCTAGGCCCGATCCGTTTGTGCAGGCACGCGGGCCAACCTTGAGTCCAAAACCGTGGGCAGGCCCACACGCTCAAATGAGTAAACCCCCTTTGGTTTTGTCCTCTTGTGTGAGTTTTTGACGAATTTCAGCAATTTTTGGACGATTTTTCCAACAAATTTCAGCATGAAACCATGTTTGCTCATGGTATTTGAATCCATAGTTTTGCCATCAAGCTCAACCTCAAATGTAGCCAATGAATGATGCCAACTAGGCATCTAGCATGAGAGCTTGGGAGCCACCTGAATGGCTACATGTCACCCCATCTTGCCATGCAAGCACCTTCCATGCAACAAAAGAGACCACTCTTGAACACAAATCCAGAACTTCCAGTTGTTGTAGCCTTATTCATGAAACTGTATCTCCCTCGTTTCTCAACCAAATCTAGTGAATCATAGCTTGTTTTGAAGCTCATACTACCACCTACGAAGTCCTACAAGCAACTTGCTGAATCTTAGAACCATTTGGAGCTAGAAAGCCCGAGAAGAAGTGTTGTTCATAGTGTTTAAACCCAAAAAACCAGAAAAGTCTGTGTAAAGCCACCTTTGGAGCCTTGAATCCTTGGTCATTTCCAATCTATTTTGGAGGTAAGATTGTTCGTTCTCTTCATTTCCATGTGTACTTTAAGCTCCAATTGTTAGAGAACGAAAAATAGGGCTTTACACATGGGTTTCCGACCATTAAAGTTGGCTATCTACCCATTGTTGCAGCTGTGTAACAGAAACAGTTGGTGCAACTTTGGGAAGGCTCACACCTGAACCATTCCAGGTTCGCCCCTAAGGTAAGAACCTTCATTTTACCTCTCATTATGTGTATTCAAGTGTCCAAGTGGTAGAAACCAGATATTAGAACATTTAATACTTGTTATAAGTCACTGGTGTTGACTGTGTAATTTCACTGTTGTGACAGTGCCAACAGAATCAGATGTTGAACCAAATTTGAAGCTATATTTGGAGCACTCAAGGACATCCCTTGGGACTGGAACCAGAGGCGTTTGAGGCCTTATAGTAGAGGCTACAGAGAGGTATAAAAGTCTAACCTTGAGCCTATGTGAATATAATTTAGTACACTTGCAAAAATACTATGTTAGCTGGATGTTTAATACTAAGGAAAATTCCTGAGTTTTGGAATGCATGTGACCTGTTTAGTTAGATGTTTGAGCATGACTTTAGACCTATGTATGCTTACTGTTTGGAAGAATCCTTGATAGAGAATTGTAGAATGACCTACATACTAGCAATATGTGCAAGGAATGACCCTTAGATTAGATGTTTGGTGAGGTAAATAAATACATGAAGGAATGATAGAAATGTGAACCCAGAAATCACTATAATTCGGCTAAAAATTCTGAAAGTGAATTGAATGACCAAACCTTAGTGGATTGGGCTGAAATTCGGTGGAGAGATTCCTAAGTGTGTCTAGAAATTGCCTATCAAATTTCAGAGCATTCTGATATTGATAGGTAGGTCAAATTAGGCAAACAGTCACTATCTGTCATATGAGAGTTGAGAACACACAAACCCTGATATTTTGGTTAAAAACACTATCAAATGGAGTCCAAAAATTGTGATTTAAAATTCTGGGAAAAATTTGAAGAGTCTAGAACAGATCTGCAAAGTTTGGTGCAAATTTGATGTACAAATTACCCGCAGAAAAATCGGAAAAATGGTTGCGCACATAGGGCCACAAACTAAAGTTGAGCCTAAATGATGGGAATTGAGAATTTTAACCCAATTTGGCCCAATTGACTCAATGAGGACTAGAATTGACCATTGGGGACTCTGTTGACCAACTAGGTCAGCAAGTACTAGGTTTGACTGGGGTTGACCAAGATTGATCAAGGTCGATCAAATTGACTTAGCAACTTAAGGTAAGATGAACTAGCATAAGTAGATCATCCTTGATCAGGTCAATCCATTGATTGACCAATGACGTAGAGTTAGAGTTGAGCAAAGTCTCATGCCAATATGGAGAAGTTACGTCGATTTCGCAGGACCAAGTACTAGTAGGACACGACCGGTCGCGAGAGGAGAATGGGGAGCAGAGCATCCCTGTGAGTACTGTTTTCTAACTTATTTCTTAAAACTTGTTATTCTATGCATTTAAAAAAATGGTGTTACATATTGTAATGAATCTGCATCCTTTAAATAAGTTTTAAATGAAAAGTGCAACGAGTCTCAAGGTCTGAAGGTACAAGGTTAGGGCGAGTTGTGTCAGTCTCTCATATGACCCCGACAGTGACCACCTAGCACAGAGTGCCCATTGAGGGGGTTATGTGGGCCTACGAGACGGCAACGACAATAAGTCCTAATCGGGCTATCACAATATGGCAACGGCAATAAGTCTTGATTGGGTCGTTACGATTGATGGCAACGGCAATAAGTCCTAATCGGGTCGGCACGATATGTCTAACTGTCTGCAACCCACTCGAGTAGATTTTAGTCGCCTTGAAGGCTAATGAGAGTCTCGACGAATGTTTTCACCATTTAACTGCTTTCAAATGAAGGTGCATGGTTGCATGTTAAATTTAAATTGTATTCACTATTGCATTCACTCGCATAATGCTATTGTTCATGCATTCATGGCATGTGTTTTATTTGTGGAATGCTTGTTTTAAGTTATGAATTAGACTGCATTACTCACTGAGCCGCCATGGATAACTAGGCTCACTACTCTAACTTTTCAGGTCCTTTAGATGTAGATAAGGGCAAGGGAGTGGTCATCGCCTAAAGCTGCACTCTCATTTGGTTTGGCAAGTTTTCTTCGTGGCTTTTTTTTGTGTTGTTTTGAGGGTTAGAAACTATGTATAGGGGTGAGGAAAGCTTGTACATAATGGATTAGTCACTCCCGTTGCTACACATGTTTTAATGACCCATTTTAATAAATATCAAATCTTATTGGTGTTCTTTGTGTTCGAATTCCTTCTGCATCCCTATAATTACTCTAATAGTGTGTGGTGTGGTGTTAAAAGATGAGGCTTAACAGTGTCTTGGCAAGCTCGGCTTGCGGGCGGGTTTGTCAACGCACTGTGCCAGTTGGTTCGTTCTTCGCCCTAAGGAAGGAGCCCCGACAACTGGCTAGTTTGTAGCCTCACTGTAGAGGTTGTTTTATGACATTTTTATTTGATTTGTTATTATAGATTCGACATGTGGTCCACTAGACTAGTTTAAGTTAATTTTCTTAATGATTTAGATTTCGGCTACTTAGGCCATGTTTAGAGATTTTAGTTGGAAACTTTGTTCCATGTTTTATTATACGTTAAATGTTAAAGTTAATGATTTAATTATTTGATTATTTCTGTATCTTTCCATGTGTTACCCTTTGATGTGTTCAAAAGTTTGATTAATTATTTATGCGAGTTCTGGTGTGACTGAGATGTGTTTGATAAAATTTAAAACATGAGAACAGTAACATCCCCGGTTCTCAACGGATGACACGTGTATACATATTTAATGTAGAATGGACGCGCTTCTCTATGTGTGACCCCGATATGATAGAAATGAAAGACCGAGAACTAAGGTATTACATATATTTTCTCCTAAAACTACAAGGTTTCCTTTTACGTACGAATATGTAAATGTCTAGAAGTTTATTTGATTACTTCAAAATCAATCCAAAAACTCATTCATGGCTTTCATTTATATTATTTTGTTCTAAATTTGTTCAAAAGTTTCCAAATTGGTTTCTCTTGCAATGGTGGCCTCACTTTGGTTCTTGACCATGTATGCTTCCTTAATCTCATCAAATCTTTATATGATAAATCACAATTATCTCCTCTTCACTTTTCTCTAAAAAGTTTTATTCCATGGATTTTGGAATGGAAATATAAAATAATCAACACAACCAATCTCCTGCCCACGTCAGATTCATAAAAAATGATGGGATAAATACAATAAAGTTTTGCTCAGTCATTCTCTACCAAAAATACAAAAATGTTATAAAGTAAAATTATCAACGAGATGTTGTCCTTGCAAAATCAAAATTTTATGAGTTATGCACGGAATAGAAAAGATGTAAAAGACTATATAGCTATATAAAGAAGAAATAGAAGCCACTGAGTCTAAGGCTTCCCACTCATTGGTTGGAAGTAACTACAATTATACAATTCATGTAACAAGTTTATCCAATGATGATTTTTTTAAAAAAAATTAAAAAAAGCAAGCTTTTTAGTCAATCAAGCAAGCCATTTAGTTGATCAAGCTGCCACTTAGTCAATTAAGTTAATCATGAACTGTCACTCTTAATGAATGCCCATCAATCAATTATTGCCTTATAAAGCCAAAAGAATGATTAAAAAAAAAATTTGCTAGGATTTTTTAATTGCAGCTTAGTTTGCTTTTGTCATTTTAGTTGTCTTGTGTAATAAGACTAGTGCCTATAGTAGTCCATGTATCAAAAATGACTGTAAAGTGTCAAGCAATTGCAAGAGAGTGATTGATGTGTTTTGGTGTTTTTCGTATGTGTCATCTTTGTTCTCACACTACACCTACTTCTCTTCTATTATGCATCATCTTTGCTTTCATACTACACCAACTTCAAATTAAACTTTTTTTTTTTTGAATGATTCATCGGAGAGCTTATTGGGATGGATTGTTGCTAATTACAGGTCGAGTTGTCAAGATAGTATCCAAAGATTTCAAGAATTGGTCACTTTCCTCAAATTAGTGTTGCTTGTGTAAATTTAGTGAGAAATGTAGTTGGCAACTCTTTGTTGAGTGTAAATTCTCTAAGAGAATGTGGAGAAGATGGGAAGCCTTTCTTCAATGGGAAGGGTTCTCCACTGTCACTTCCTTGTGGGCTCCCTAACAAGTGCACTTCCTCGACATCTCAAGTATTATTATTGAGTTTTTGTCTTTGCAATCGTCTGGTCTATTTGGAAAGAATGGTACTCTTGCATTTGCAATGACCATGAAAAAGATTTCCAAGTTGTTTGGGACAGTTCTTTCTTTTTAGCTCCCCTTTAGGCTATTTAGACTAGTCTTGATCTCTAATTCCAGACCTAGATCTGAAATATTTATCCTTGTATAAGGCCAAAGATACAATTCATTTTGTTTATTGTGAAGGCACACACCCTTGTGCCAGGAATATGCACATTAGTGAGGCACGCACCTTTTTGCATCTTGGTGCACCTCATAAATGTTTTCCTGCTTTTAATTTTTAATTGTTTGACTGATTGATTATTTTATTTTCGTTAATAATAACACTAATTAACTTAATTATGATTTATGAATAATATAATTACAATTTAAAATATTACAACAAAATATAAATGCTTGTTTACCCTAATCTAAAAATAAAAGCATGACCTTCTTTCATTTTTTTTACTTGAACCAAAACATATATGGCAGATCCAGAGTAGTAAATGTCTCATCTAATTCATTATTGATCATATGGCCTTGTAATGGCCCAACTGACACAAAATTATTTACTTGGCACCATGGTCTGGGCAATTAGGTTCGGGATTGATGAGATATGTTCATATCAAAATCAGTAGCATGTCGTCTCCTGATAGACCCCTGTTTTACTGAATAAAAATGTATTTTAAATGAAATTGGCACCCAAGTGTGTTTTCATAATTTCGCCCTGGTGCAGAGGTGGTCGGAAGGCGAGGTGTTACAATTGCTTCAACATATTTTGTCATATTTATGAATATAACACATGTTCAGCACTTAGAAAAGAAATGTTTTCACATCTCACATAAATTTAAGTTACAACGAATGAAGTAACAGAGTAGGATTCCAGAGAATAATAAAGTAAGAAAAAAAAAATAATGACATCCTTAAAAGTGAATCACAACTACAATTTATCCATAGATTGCCAATCACTTTCAAGCACCTGTCATATCATATTTTTAAGAGAATGCATGCCATAGAATGGCAACCTTGGTGAAGCAAGAGTATGCTAAGACCTGCCATAATACATAACACACTACAAGGACAAACATGTTGACAATAGATTGCCGTAACAAGTTAAATAACTTACAAATAAATTGTTGTACTGATCAGTCACAGCAAGAAAAAAAATGATAAGTCATCAACCATCTTCATCAATGATTAAGGTGACAGCAGTAACAACAAGTCTGCAAAAACATGAGCAATTTCAACATTAAGTAAAAAAGATTAAGGACACTGGAAAGAGAACAAATGCTCAAAATATGTAGATCACAATGACCATAAAAGGAAAACAACTAATAAAGATTATCTAGGGGCAACCAAAAGAGGTAAAAACAATGCCTTGATTGAAGCAAAAGAATAGGAAGTACTAAAAAGAGGGAAGAAGAACAGTTTGGTAAAAAGGATAATTGTTTGAATTTATTTTACATCTATGATGTCTCAAATGGTTCTTTTTTTTTTCTTTTGAACTTTTGAAACACAAGATGATATAAACAACTGTTTTGGAAGGGCCTTATATAGGACAAATGGTAACCAATTCCAGGGTATTTCCTGAACGAAACAGTGATGAGACTTTTCATGTGCTATAGGGTTGAATGCTGGACTATCAAGAAAGAACACAAGCACAAAAATGTCAACCAAAAAAAATATGAGCATCAATAACAGTCCAAATAATATGATACCGAGCCAAACAAAACCAGAAGGGCAACAATATCATTATTCAAGGCAATTTCGGATTTTTTTTTCCTTTGAGCCAAAACAAAGGATCATGTTTTATTAATAACTGATAAAATGTACAAACATCTTTCCCACAGCCAGCACATGGAGGGACAATGCAATAAGACATGATCTGAAACTCCCCATCCAGATAACAGAATATAAAACACTTAGGAGAAAGACTCGCAAAAGGAAGTCTCTTCTAAAGCAATTCATGGGACTCGCAAAAGGAAGTCTCTTCTAAAGCAATTCATGGTGTCTATTCTCCTATAAGCCAGAATCCGGCTAAATACTCTAACGTTGGACGGTATTTGTGACTTCCATATAAATGTCACGAGAAGCAAAGGGATCACAGCAACATCAAAAGACTTGAACAAAAAAGACCCACTAGGGAAGAACTTGGACAGAAGATAAGAAAGGAAAACTTCATTTTACTTGGTTTCAGGATGCAAGGAAAACCAATAAGACCAACAGTAACAAGAAAGCAAATGTTCAAATGCAAAAGAAGCTTCAACAGGTGGGAAAGGACGACCAAACGATGCGTGTAGAAGCATAGTTATCAAATTGGCATGATTTTTTTTATTCAACTCGAATCATACGCCAAAAGATTCACATTGCATGAAAAATTGAAAATGGGAGAAAATCATGCGACTTGTTATCAAATTGTACAATTTGATCTCGGCTGAAGAAACAACAACCACAATCAATTTAAAAAAACAAGTTTTTTTTTTATTTATTTTCACTTCTTGTTTGTAAAAGCTATCAGATGTTTCAAAACCTAGGGCACAAAAAACAAGAGAGAAGAAGATTTCAAAAGTTCTTCCTCATCTTCTTCTCCACTTGCTAGAGACAAGAGGGGCATTCATTCTTTCCTTCCACTATTTCGCCTTTCTTCTCTTTGTTTCTTTTCTTTATTGAAAGAAGCTTCTATTCTCTCATAAAAATAGCAAGGGAAACGCAAAGATAGGTGACTTCAGTCTATTACTTTTTTTCATTCATTTTTTAGGAATTGTTATGTTAGATACTATTCAAATGTGAAAACCATCAAATAATTAGATTATTCATGTTGTATGACCAAGAATCAAAATAAATGCAAAAGCGTACCTAAATCCATGTAATGTTTATAAGTCACAAGCCCAACAGTTAGTCTTCTAAATCAACACGTAGTCCTTTTGATTTCTTTCTGATGATGGGATGTCAAATAGAATGGAAAACTATTCACGTGTAATTTGGGGACCATAACCACATATATATATAAGCTAACCAAATATCAACCCTAATTATTAATTTCTATATTTTTGCCCATCATAAAAACATAAAAATAATAATATTGGTTTCTAAACTTAAATACGCATACTTAAATAAATGCATTTCGGCGCACAATAATTAAACTTTATTTGATCACATTAAATGAGCTAAACTTTATATGATAGTATTTAAATGCACAATTATATTCAAATACAAACCCACATCTTCAATTAATACCAACATGTTATTGTGTTGACTTTCCAAAAGTAGTTTTCTTCTCTCTTTGATTCAAGTTGTTTATATGAAATCATGTGAAGCTGTGAATAGGTTACACACTTACATAGTGATGAATAACAAGAAAGAGGGATGAGAGAGAAGAAGAAAAGGAGGGAGAAATATAATCAACAATTTTTTTTTTCAATTCATTCAATCACGCTTTGAACTCTATCACAACAATTATTTATATAGATCTAAGACAACTAATTTGTCTCCTCACAACAATACGAAACTAAATCTTACTAAAATAAGAAAATTAATCTTAGTAAAATAAAAAATTAATATCCTAATTTAAATAAAACTACTAAATATCCTACTAAATTAACTAATTTTCTAGTAAGATAATAGCACTACTACTTATTTCTTTTTCTAGCTAAATTCATCATTACATATTTAAACACTTATACAGTTACATGCTTGTAGGTTACAGCCATTTAGGTGTTCTTTTTTTCTGTAACTTGGAGATTATAATGCACATAAGATGGTGACCTATAATCAAAGACCTCAGCTCATACTATATCTTGAGGTTCTATGCTTTAAAATCATTGCAAAATATTGATATAGATTTATTTTTTAAGGTTTTTTTTTTTTGAAACTGGAAACTATTATTAATAATAATAAGCTAGTACAAAATGCTGGATGAGATATCCGGCTCTTTTTTTGGTTGAGGTTTAGTTTTGAATATTTGGATATGTATTTTAGATAAATATGCTATTTTTGGGTGAGGTAACAACATTTTTTTTAGATATGGTACGTACATTAAATAATGTGGCATATTATATTTATTTACTACCTTTTTTGGTATTAAGGTTAAAAAATTCGACGAATTTTGACGAAATTAGCCGAATTAATTTGGTAATTTGAATGATCAAAGCGAAGTTCACCAGAAATGTGAAATTACAAAATTTCACCGAAAAATTTGAAAAAATAAGTGAAGTTCACCCAAAATCAAAGTTTCAACAATTTTTGCAAAAAAAATGCAAAAATGTTATAAACGGGCATTTTATATTAAAGAATCTTTGTGGTGCACAGAGATTCTTCCATATAAAAAAAAAGAGATTGTAAAAAAAAATTAATAATAATAATAATAATAATAATAATAATAATCTTTCTCTATAAATAAAGAATATTGAAGGTGAGACGTGTGTACCTAGCGAGTGACATTCCAAGATAAAGAATAACAAGCTACGAACTAGAGAAGAGAGAGAAGAGAGAAGAAAAATAGGCAAAGAATAAGTTAAGAGCCTAAGAAAATAGACGTTGAAAAAAGAAAGAGCAACAAGGGTTGTCTTCCATAGTCAGTAGAGAAGATAGAAATTGTTTGCACTTGTAGTGACTGGCAAGCCAACAACCAATCGAGCTAGAATTTATGTTTGTGTGGCCAATAGGGTTTGACAATAGGTTTCGTTATTTTTTTTCTTTTTTATTACAATTTTAAGTTAACATGTACAATGTGCTTAAAAATTTTTAATATTAAAATACATGGTTGAAACTATTATATTTATACTTTTATATGTAAAATGTATCTATGTATGTTTGGTTTTATTATTTTTTTATAAAAATTGTGCATATTTTAGCATTTACATAAAAATTTTTAAAACTTTTCTAAGTTAGCAAATTTTCACAAAAATTCTTTCAAATTTTTCAAACCCATCAAATTAATTTTAATTTTCAAAGGGCCAAGTATGGGGTGAAGTTGAATTTTCATTCCTTACAATATTTTTAAAAAAATTCAAAAAAATTACAATTTACAATTTGATTTAAATCTTGACTCTGGTGATTTTCCAATAAAATTCTGATCTGATAACTATGTGTAGAAGTAATATGATAAAGGATGCACGTAGCCAATCCCAATTATTTGCTGATAAGGACAAGCATAATGCTGCATACGTTGAGATTGAATTACAAAAGAGTTCAATCTTTTCGAATTGGGAATAAGTTAAATATTAGAAGTTAGGAAGAGATCAAAACCATTACAAAAAATGTTTCTTTTATACATATTCATCTAGCTGTAATTCATAAACATTATTTCAGCTTTAGTTTTGCAAGACTGAATAGTTTCACACCACAAAAGGCACACTTCCTAAATCTGAAGTAGCGAACAAGTAAGGGCAAATATTTTCAAGAAAGTGCACAGTAATATGTAACAGCCCAGTGCTATAAGCCTTCCTTCTCCTTGGATGACTTGAAAAAAAGATGTTCTTTTTTTAATAAAATATCCTCATTGGTGCACTTACTCTCAGACTTCCTCAAACACACAATAGCCTAATATCTTCACTTTGGCGTCAAATGTAATGCTCAAGCTTAATCATGTTAAAGCTACTAATTCTATGTGTGAATATAATGAAAAACAGAAGATGAAGAAAAAAAATAAAACCCAGTGGATCAAAGAAATTGTATTCATTTATTTGTCTTAATCCCAACCTAGTGAAAACTTAAAATTCATACTTTTACACCCAAAGAGACCCGAATACATTTTTTGTAGCAACTTTGGTGTCCTGCCAATCAAACACATCATTTTTTTAGATAAGTGATGGAGTTCAAAGCTTTGAGCCAATGACGTCAGCACGAATATTTCCAATGTAACAGTAGCCCATTTGCACTTCATTTATTAAATGATAAAGCAAACTCATGTTATCTATATAGAACTTAGTTTGATCCACTCCCACATGGCTGGCTGTAGCAACGGAAATATAGGGGAGAAATATATAACCAGCCATA
Source organism: Tinospora cordifolia (assembly GCA_030144865.1). Classification (NCBI taxonomy): domain Eukaryota; kingdom Viridiplantae; phylum Streptophyta; class Magnoliopsida; order Ranunculales; family Menispermaceae; genus Tinospora; species Tinospora cordifolia. The sequence continues at coordinate 10,092 of JAJIYU010001134.1, read as the reverse complement.
TCCAATAGCAACGGCAATTGCTTTTGGGAGAGGGAGATAAATAATATTTCCCATTATCCCATAGTTATAAGAGAATATATCTCAGCTGATACATGATTCTCTATGAAAATGTTCTCCTAGTATCACATATAACTTTTGGCTTTTGGGCTGCGAAGTACGCTTGAAGCAGTGTTGTCAAGGCATCGCCTAGGCCTCGCCTAGGCGCCGCCTAGGCGTCCAGGCCCTCTCAACGCCTAAGCCACCGCCTAGGCACTAGGAGGGCTTCTCTGTAAATTTTTAAAAAATAGGACTTTTAATTAATTAATTATTTTTTTTAATTTTAACCTAAATCTAATAACTCCGTTCTCAAACCTCTTAAAGTCAAACGACTCGAACCAACTCCGATGATCATCTCTGAGACTCCGGCGATCATCTCCGACATTCCGGCAAGCAACTCTGACGTCTTTTTCAGTGAGCGACTCCGATGACTCTCTGCATCTCACTGTGCGTGCCTCTCCCTTTCTCTTTCTGCTCTCTTTCTACGTCTCTCCAACTCTCTTTGCTATGTCTCTCTCTTTTTGCATCTCTCCCTCTGTGTCTTTCTACGTCCTTCCTTCTCTCTCTCTACTCTCTTATCTCTATCTTTCTACATTTCTCTTCTCTCTCTTTACGTATCTCTCTCTCTCTCTCTCTCTCTCTCTCTCTCTCTCTCTCTCTCTCTCTCTCTCTCTCTCTCTCTCTCTCTCACACTTGTGCGTGCAAAATTAGCTTTTCTTTTTTGAATGTTATGAATATGAAGTATGTAAACTTATGATAATCATGATTTTATCATAATGTATTATCTAATATGTCATTATTTATAAATAAATAAATATATATATATATATATATTGGGTAAGGGACCAATAAATAAATAAATAATTCTTCAGGGATCTTTAAATAATTATTTTAAGGACCGCCTAGGCTTCGCCTCGCCTTATTGAGGCTTACCGTCTTAAACCGCCTTACCGCCTTGACAACACTAGCTTGAAGTGGATTGAATTTTTTAAAATATCAAAATGATTCAGACATGCAAATTTTTTTTTTTTTTTTTTTTTGAAAAACAAACACGTAGTTTTTTATTCATATAAATGAGTAAAAGCTTTCCCATATACAATGTGTCACCCTTTAAGCTCATAACCGTACAAATAAACATGTTAAACTAATTGTAAATATAATTACTGAAACACTCCACTAACTCATGACATGGGGATCTTGCTTATCAAGAAGTAAATTAGGACGAATAAGCTACTCATTCAATTAGTTAATATGCAATTAATAAATTAATTAGGAAAATATGTATCTCTATTAGGGGAGGTAATATAGATCACAATTGACGATACAATAGCATGACTCAAACCAACACGACTTTAGCAAGTTTAGGCAATTACAACAAGGCAAAACAAATATTATACAACATGATTCAAAATGACAACACGAAATTGATTTATTTAATACAATTATATCTTGTGTTTGAGACCTATGTTTTATGTGTAGACTTAAAGATTATTCAAACGAGTTAAATTGGTTAACATGTTTAAAACGTTATTACGTGTCGTTTAAATGGGTTGGGTTTAGATTTACAATTACAATAAGGTAATGAATTTGTTTTTTTTTTTTTTTTGCTTTTTGGCCCTATTTGTGCTCCCATAAACTGAAAATGTATCAGAAATGTATTTTGTTAGCAACTTGGAGGAGAATATGTGAGGAAAGGTATGAAGAATATTTAGAAATAGGTAAAAGGAAAGTATGGAGGTGGGCAACCATGTTGTGTTTTTATTTGCAACTTGGATAACCCACTCTTAATGGGCGGCAAGATACACACTAAGGGAATGGAGTTAGAACTGGAGTATTGTCCAGCAATCTTTTGTAATCTAGCAGACTTCTTGTTCCCTTTCTCCACTTATTGTAATAACCTATATGCTTAGTTTTTTGTTAAAAAAAAAGGAAAAAAAAAATTTACACATGGTAACATGAATATGAAATGACACATTATCATACGCTAAAAAAATGGTCACCCCACACATAAACAAAGAAATAATGCCTTTCAAAAAAAGGGACAAAAAAAACTTCCGCAAAATACATAATTAAGTAGGGATAAAAAATCTTTCACAAAATTATTTTAGTAAATAAAATTTGGAACAAGGGCAAAGTGAGAAATTCTAGGATGTACTAGAAAAGGACAAGAGTAAAATGGGAAATTCATTGAAGTTAAAGAATACCAAAAAGGACAAGATAAAATGGGAAATTCAATTGAATTAAGATATATTGGAAAGTGAGAAAGGTGGCGAAAATTGAGAATTCTAACCCCTGAAAGTAGGATTTAGAGTTCAGTGAAAGAAATATATTTCAGTTCTACTCTTTGAGAAAAAGGGTGCAAGTAGGAAAGTTTCGGTAAACTATGCAAGTTCAAAAAAGAAGAGGAAAGTATCTTGGATCTTTGTGTGGGAATGATCCCTTAGTTTATAATTTTGTATTTTCTCACATTCATGCATAATCTTATTTATTATAAAATCAAAGTTTGAGGAGACATTTGGAGCCTATACTTAAAGCAAGACACACAACCAGCCAGGTATACATATAGCTTTATTCAATTTTCTGTTGGAAAGTCACTATTAATTCATTATTTTCCTTGCAAATTACTCTAGTGCAATTGTTGCTTCCCAAAAAAATGCTTTGCAATGGAATGGTTAGTACTAACATGCTCACTAACAATTTGCACAAGGAGTGAAGAAACTTCAGAAGACTCCATTAGGCATTAGCTCACTCTCCCCTCATAATCTCTCAAGAAATTAGCCATGGAGGATGCCGTAGTAGTTGAAATGGTGGATTACAAAGGTTTTCCAGATGCAAATGATCTCTCTTCTTCATGCTCTCCTCTCATAAGTATGTTTTCTAAGGTCCAGAAATGTAATGGCAATGCCAAACTTATCTGACTAATTTCTGAAAACTGGTACCTTTAACAATGTATTATATGGTCAAGAAAGATGGACAAGATAGAAAGCAGTTAAACATATATATATAGAAATTACATTATAAAAATTAAGCGAAGAAAAGTCAATGAACTATAGAAGGAAAGAAGGCTGCGTGAATAATATGGTAGGTTTTCCCTTCAGTTGAATGGACTCCAACAACTTAGAGACATACTAGGCAAAGTTTTAACCCTCACTAAGCAGTTATGCTCATGCATGGGTGTCTAAAATTTCAAACAAAGCAGCAAAGACCATAGATTGCTAGATGCTCCAGAATAAGGATATATAAAGTTTCAATGCACACAGAGGGGAGAAAAAGGAACCTGAAAAGGACAGTGGTGAAGAGAACCAAATAAAACCCAATCTTGATAATTCGGCATCTCTTTTCTACCTTAAGTACACTGAAAATTTCAGTGATATCAATAAGATGTTTCCCTTTCATGTACCTGGCATTTTTTTTTTTTTTTAAAAAAGTAATGTTAATGCAAAATAATATTGGTTCAACACAAAAATTACAACTGCATCAACTTTTAATGAACAGAATTGATAAGCCTTATTAAAAAAAATGCCACATTATAACGGAAGTTGCATAGATTATTTTTCAAATCCTCAAATTAAATTTCTTGATACTAGAATCAAGAAACTGATAGGTCCCATCTATAGTGAGTAGTTGGTAGTACGTAGGTCAGTTTTTAATGCCGGTATAAGCAGTGTAGGGTTTTATGTATCATGTCTTAGTTTGACATTTGTGTGAGTTTGTTTTAGGAGAGTTTAGCCCTCTCGAATTGCCTGGTTATATAATTGATTCATTCACATTGAGATTTTTATGAAATTCAGATTTACTAGTTGGATTCCTATCAAATTGGCATTAGAGCACATTACAATCTTCATGGATCCTTCAACAATGGATGCTCATATAAATAAGACGAAGAAGGATATCAAAGAGACAAAGACTGAGTTGCAATGGCTGCCAAAATTGAGAAGCAATGAAAATGATGGCTCGAAACATGGCTAAAATGCAGCAAACCATAGAAGAAATTCAGCAATCTATGCAATTATTATCTCAAACACTTTCAAAAGGGAGATCGAAGGCCGAAGATGGAAGTAGAAGTTCATCCAAAGTTCTCGTACTCAAATTGCATTGAAATCATTGCAAATGATTAAGGAAATAGTCCTACACTTCGTTACATCACATTGACCAATACTAAGTGCCAAAGCTAAAAAGTTGTTAACAATCACACCACCATGAACCATTCAACATTGTTTTTAATGGAACATTGTCAGTTGGTCGAAGGCTCTCAGATCTAAGTCTTCAAAACATCAAATTGTGGTCATTCAAGGTCGACACAAGGACAAAGACAATGAATCGACAAATTGCAAGATTTTTCTTTTGAGTAGACGTTTTGAAACTCTAACAACAATGCCACTGAATAGAAGAAGAAAAAAGAGAGAGGGAAGCAAGTAGAGCTACATTAATGGAAAATGAGAAGAAATGGGAGAAGCAAAGCTCCAGTGCGAAACCGCAGCTAATTCATGCGATTGAACAAACATTGGAGCACATCTCTAGAGGACTCTCTCATATCTTCCAATTGACAAAATTAAACAGCATATTCATAGCATCATTTGTAATGGAAATACTAGTTATATATGGGGAAGAATAGTAAGAGGTTGCAAATATGTCAGGATCTGCTTCAAACATGATCGCACCTATGTCGGATCTTGATGACAGACAACAAGATCGAGGAAAGCAAGCAATCGATCTAAATGGATCTGATCGCAAAGCTGATTGCACGACTAGTGATTTCACCCAACCAGTTAGCACTTTTAGAGCTTTTCTTGGTCATCAATGGAAGTTGTTGCTCCACGACAAACCAAGAAAATTGTTGCAATTGAGAGCATGTCATCCATCAAAAAACAAGATCATGAAGAATTAATTACTTTACGAGCTTGTAAAAATGATTAGTGGAGGAAGTTCATTTTTGTGCAATGGAAGGTATAAGGTGTGGTTATTGAATCAGATGGTTAAGTTAAAAGTCCAGATAATGTAATGAAAGAGAGGAGTGATCAAGATTTGCAGAGGGTTTTTCGTAAGGATATGTGGATTATATAGTGCCAAGGTTTTGTCTCTTATTCTAAGATGCACTTACAAGCTCTCAGATACAGTTGCAACTGGTTCATTTTTGGCGCTAGAGAGTTGAAGACGAAATTTGTGAAAATTTGGCTGGCAATTCCAATTGCCTGAAAAGAAGCTTCCATCTAGGCTACTCACAAGGCACCATACCTGGGACTTGAAAGAAACATTTCTTAGGATCATCTCAATGCTACCTTATGGATCAACTATCTTCCTTCCGTCAACACAAATCCCGATGCAATCACTCAAAAGGGAGGCCAAAAACAAAGCCCTCCATTTGAGTGAAATGCTGCAATTATACATCATAAGTTTTTAAAACCCTCCAACCATGTCCACACCGTCATTTGCTTCCCAACTACATATTTTCTTTTTCTTATCCAAATAATCCCAACTTTTTCAACATTATTTACCCCTTGAAAGTCAAAGACAAGTGGTCTGTCAATAAGTCACATGCTAAACTGCTCTTCCAAATTCCAATATGCCAAAAACTTCTTAAAATACAATTGACTAGCTCTCAATAAAAGTAAATTGCATTCAACAGAATTCAAGAAGGTACTTGTTAAACCTCACTTTTCAGTAGTTATTTATTCATAGATGATTAGATTATACAACAAAACTGAGCCATTGTAATTAACATATAAATTAGGAAGTCATCAGTATCAAGCAAATAAAAAACAATTCACAAATAATACTCTCAACAGATCATGAAAAGGCTGGCACGTACAGTTTTAGATGATAATAAGTGATGGGTGCTGATAGCAGAAACATGAACCAGTGCCATGTGAGAAGGAAAAGGGCACACAGCATCCCTTGAACTAAAAACTCTTTAGTGACAACAGCATTAATACGAGAGGACGAGTCATATGGGTTGATGTAGTCATACTCCAAATCTGATAGGCAAATAAACTGCAGCGACAGTTATAAAATTTCAGAAACAATTATCATAGTAAAACTAAATAATGAAGTCTGCAGTCGCCATTCAGAATTTCTGAAGCAGAAATTTCATACAAAAGCTATAAAGAGTTAACATATTAAGTATAACAAAGGAAAATTAGTGAGGAAAGATGCATATTCTCAATACAACCCAAGAACAAGTATATGACATTGAACCTTAATTGGGTATTTTTAATCTATATATATGTCATACAGCAATCTAAGTACTAGAAAATATGAGTAACAGTAAAGAGTCAATGCACCATAGGAGAACATGCCATTAGGACACAAAAAACGAGGGAAAAAATATTAAAATTAATTAATAGCACAGTGCAGGACATTAAGAAGATGATCAATGGAAAAAACATAATTTCAAAACATACAAACAATGTATTGTCTTGAATTTTGAAACTTCTCTTTTAAATTCTCTCAGTTCTTGAAAAAAAAAAAAAAAAAAAAAAAAAAAAAAAAGAAGAAGAAGAAAGAAAGATAATCTAAGTGTGGGGATGGTTGCTCGGCACTAGCATGGATGAGAGCAGGTTAAGTCAAGTCAGCTTTGATCCAAAGATCAGCCCGACGCAACCCATCAGATGAAGAATTTCTTTTACCTGATAAAAAAATTAAAATTAAAATCAAAAGACCCGAACCAAAAATAACTTCTCTTAACCAACCTGACACGTCTTGCGATCAGGTAGGTCAAGTCAAGGAGTTCATCTAAAAATCAAACCCGAAAGCTGTTATAAGTTTATAACTTCGTCTATTAAGAGTTATACAAAATTACTTACAGAGAAGAGAAAAAAAAATAATGAAAATCAAAAGCAAAGAACATTACAAAATCATAAAATGATAAAAACCAGAAAAAAAAAAAAAAAAAACCCTCAACTTGGAGCTCTGGCTACATTAAAGTGGGAGAGGGAGAGAGGCACAAACAAGGGAGGAACCCCTACAAAATGAGAGGCCACTCGAAATTCAAATGTACAAGCATTTGAACTGGATATGCCTCGCAAGGATCCTGGATTGGAGTACAGAGATTTCTGTAGAATAGCAGAGTAAGTGCTTGGTCGTGGAACTTTAATTTTCTTTCAAAGTGTTTCTGATTGCACAGCCAGATGGAAGCGAAACTGATCGTAATAACAAGACTGATGGCTTAATTGTTGTTGTGCAAACTAATATACATAAACGTTGTTCAGGAATCTGAACCGTCAGGGTCATCGCAAACGATGATCAGCTGCGCCAAAGCTCCAAGTAGAGCTTGAAGAAGAAGGTGCTACCCCTTGCACGAACTCCCACCCCTAAGGGACATGATTTTCTAAGAGCACGAACAAAGGGAAGACATGGATCGTGGTAACAAAAATAACAACAATGAAGAAGGAATGACATGATGCTCTGCGCCATTTTCGTTAGGGTTTAGGATTAGTGAAAAGAAAAAAAACGAAAAAAAGAACCTGATAAATAGCAGCAGCGAGAAGCCCCAGGACGACAACAAAGGACAGTAACAATAGAATGAGCTCCCACGCCATGGTGTCTCATCAAATAACGCACATTTCAATCGTATATTAACGCTCGAGAAGGCAAAATCTGCTCTAGGATCGAATGCATGAGGTAAGAGGGAAAGCAACGGAGCTTCGAACCAGCGTGAAGTTGATGAACTTTTGTAATGATTACTCCGGAATGTGGTGTCTCTGTTGAAGTGCAATCAACTGCTTCAGGTGGGGAATACTCGATTCCTCTTTTCTTAGTCCCTGTCCCTGCAGCGTCCCAACTCCCCTACTTCCGCCCGCTAATTTAAAATCTCACAACTAACAAGAACAGCTTAAGATATATTAAACTAAGGAAAATAATGTGGGTTAGGAGATTCATCTGCTCCTAGTGTGATTAGTGGGACCTTGGTAAGTCACAAGTATTCTCAGATCACAATAATTGAAGATGTGCTTGTTGTGATGGACGATTTGTCATTGATGAGTTTTCTTGTAAAGGGACTAATGTTCCTGCCACAAGCCTACTACAAGACTGGTAAGGTGAAAATGAAAACGTAGATTTGCATTTCTTTATAGAGGGGCGATTGATCATAATTTGCATGCTCGAGATTTTGCTTTGAGGGTATTCAATGACCCTTACATGATACACGTACTATAAAATTATACTTTGATATGATCTAAAATGATCTCCCACTTGTTTAAATAATTTGAGACTATATTTGGAGGACGTATGTGATTTTTATTTCATGTATAGGCAGGCATAAGTGCTTGGTTAAACCTAAAATTCTTAAGTGACCTGTGGTAGTCAAGTTAGTGTAATCTTCTTTGGAAACACTCATATAGCTTGGCTTTTAAATCAGCCTTCAATAAGTTTATATCTTAACTTGTGAGACCTTTTCTTCCCCTCGCATAAAACCCTACTTGTGAAGCTTGAGCACATGACCATCTTTATTCATCAAGTGTTGATTGTATGTTACTAAGAACAACTAGTTGGTGTGCTTGTAATATTGATACTATGTGATCATTTTATTTTATAAACAATAATAAACCATAGAATATCTATTTGATCTATTATGTTTTTAGCTCCCTAATTGCTATCAATGTTATTGGCTATAACACAAGCCGAATGTAAGTACAGAGTATGAGATGTATAAAGTATTTCCTCAACTTAAATAAAAAAGAATTTGATGTAACTTTCTTTAGGTTTCTCACGGCGTATCCCAAGATTAGCTTTCTATCCACCTCAATATTAATTATAATTCAAACTATTATAGTGTCATAAATGAGAAAGCTCTCCCAACATGGTTTTTCTATATCCAAGAATTGAATTCGAGACATTTGATTAAAAGGCATTCAGTCCAACCCAACCTCCATTGATATGATTTGGTGTAACTTTCATTACATACATATCAATGTGAAAACATGACATGTGAATTTAACATCCTTTTAAACAAAAAGGATGAGAATTAAATACATTTCCAAAACTATTGGGACCTTTATTTTTTTCCTTCTCTTATTATATGTTTTTCATGAGATCATGATGTGAGAATAGACCGTAACAATGTTGTATGGTATGAGGTACATCATACACTCTGTGGCGTAAATGGTGGTTAGAAGAACAAATTAAGCGTGGTCAAGATTAGTAAGATCATTTCCTAAGAAGCTAGTCAAAGTGATTAATAATAAAAATAAATAAATAAATAATAACTCATCACATGATTAAGTAACTATAGCCTTAGAAGTTCATGAAGAATTGTTATTCTCCATGTGACCGTTTGGGTATCTTTTTCCATTATATATGACTATGTGAGTATTTTTAAACAACATTAAATGGGGAGTTAGAAGATTTTTTTTTAAAAGACATTCTTTATGCACGTCCCATTGTCAAGTTGAGTTGTGTTTCGTGTTGTTAGATTACATCTACAAGACCTTCTTTAATTTAGTGTGATGTCCATCACGTCAAGCTTCATGTTTTAAGCCCAAACTTGAGGTGGGAGCTTAAAGTGATCGACCCTTCATCAATCATCATGCTATCTGATGAGTGGTAAAGATTAACTATTGGCTAAGATTTATAGTAAGATTTAACTTGTTACCCACTTTAGTGTGAATGTGGCGTATGCAGTATTTGAAGGTTTAATCTACTCTTGTTAAGGCATGGCAAGAAGTCACAGTAGCGTTATTTCGTAAAAAGATGTGGATAGATGTGTTTTATTAAATCTTGCTTAAAGTTTCAAGAAAATGCGTTAATTCTCACTCATACTGTTTTTTGAGGTAATTTGCTCTAATATAGAGTTAGTTGTATCAACCTAAAAGTGTATAAAAGGGCTTGGATTAGATTTTATGCAATTAAAAAATTTTGCTGACTGAGGAAATAATGGCAATGATCGGGCATAAATAACTTAGAGATTAGCATCCAAATGCATCAATTGATTTTTGCCACGAGTAAACAACAAAATTCTTAAAACTTTTTTTTTTTGAAAAACAATATTTTAAGCTCCTAAAATGTTGGTAAAACTTAATTTGAGCCCCTATACTTTTTTTTGTTCGCATTGAGCCCCTA
>JAJIYU010001133.1:0-38760 GCA_030144865.1 Tinospora cordifolia | reverse complement strand
TCTCTTTTTCTCTGTGATTGACTAAAGCTTGTAATCAGCATTTACTATTTTCTGAGTTTTAAATTGCTGGTAACAGCTGCACATGTAGATTAATTTTCTCTTCTTTTGTTTCTTTTTAATCAATGCAGATCTGAAAAGGGGGCTTATATGTTTGGTCGGGTAGATTTATGTGACTTTGTTCTTGAGCATCCAACTATTTCTCGGTTTCATGCAGGTAACCTTCATTTCTTTTTAATCTTGCTCGATGCACGATGCATTTTTTAATTTGGTTTTGCAACAATTAATATTCTTCTAAAGAGAATAAGAAATATCAAGTTTAAGGTGTGGCTAATATGATGCATCTGTTTGTTGTTAAATAATGTGATAATAGCTTTCAAACCAATTCTTAACCATAGTTTTTTAAAGGAGCTTCTTGTAAAGGGCCAAAGGTACTAATCATGCAGGGATTCAATAGATTATAGAGGATGATGAATAATGTAACGATTCCCTGTATAAATTGAAAACTTAACTCCATCGTAAACTCTCCACATTGATGGAGGATGTTCAAGTATTTGTTGGGAAATAGTGTCTCTGGTCTCCACCTTTTGACCTTACTCTAATTAATAATTTTCCTTCTTACATTCTGATTTATACTTCTTCATCCTTGCCTATGCTTATTCTTGTTTCAAAAAGGAAAGACAAGCTTACCATTCTACTTCCATTAAAAATTCATTATATATTCCTTAAAATATTAGTAAATTATAATAAAAATTTATTAATAACTGAAAAATAATGAGCAAGGCATGTGTTCACATGCTAATCTCACGATGAGTTTGTCAACAATTCTTAGATTCTTTTGAAGGCTCTGAATGAGCAGCTCCTGAGTCAAAATACATGGTCAAGTGGCAAAAATTCTTAAGTTTGGGATTGGGCATGAAAGTAATCTGCAAACAGACAAGTAGTTACCAATGTTGGTGGGTCTTGCCACCTATGTCTACAGGTATAAAATCAATTCCAATTGTATTTCCTTTGTCAAGAAAGCAGGGCAATTAATATCTTTGTTCAGTGTCTTTTTGTTGGATTTCATATTAAAAAGGAATACTGCAGATCTTTTTTGCTTATCCTTTCTTAAATCTAAAATGACTGCTGAGATCTGCAACTCTATTTGCTCTTTTAAGAATAAAACAAAATATTTTAGTAAAATAAATAAATAAAGCAACAATGCATAGAAGGTCACTAAACAGATTGAGAAAAAGGACCATGCACCCCGATAGATCAAAAGTTAGAGACGCTAGCCCAATCAAACAAAGAAAATCCAGCCAAATCAACCCCCTAAGAAAAATCCACTGGTAAGCCATTAACTCAATTGCTTTCCAAAAATCCTGAACATTTCTTGCAGAATTGTTTAAGATCAAGTCATTCTTCTCAAGTCAATGTGATCTAAATATAGGCGAAAGAATGCGCCTATGTGCATATTTTCTTCTGTCAAGGACTTTAGAAACATCTATTGAAAGAAAATATGTCCCCTTTGATAATTGCATTACCAAAGAAAAGCCTAGTTTGGAACTCAAACCTAGTCGCAGTGTTCCCAGTGAGAGTTAAGTAAATTGGTGTATCATTAAAAAGTTTAGTAACAAGCAGCTCCAGTAAATATTTCATTCTGATAGCAAGTGGTGGTAAATATTTGGTAAGTTTCTTGTGCTCCTTGGAATCATATTTTATTACTGTTTTAGTATCTTATCCTATTCAGGCACAATGCTTTCTGATTTGAGTGTCATGTTTTTTCTATTCAGTGTTCAATTTGAATATGGCAAAGAGTTGTATGCTTGAATTAATAGATAAATTTCTTTTGACTTTTAGATTTCAGATCTCGAAAATATTTAATAATTTAAAACTTTGCGTCTGATTGCTCGGTTATTTCTTTTCCAGTTCTCCAGTTTAAACGAAGTGGAGAAGCATACCTTTATGACCTTGGCAGTACACATGGCACCTTCATTAACAAGAACCAGGTATAGACCAATGCTTCCTATTTTATTTACTTTTTTTAGTTATACTTTAGGACACTTTTAAAGCAGCCTGAGTGACATCTAACGCATTTTTTCAACCTCAAATTTAGTGCCAAGTATGCAACATGTCAGAGCAATTCTCTCTTTCTTCTTCATTGTCGGAAAACAAAATAAAAAGTTGAGTACCAATAATTAAGTATTAGTAAAACTATGTAAGAAAAGGACACACACACCAAAAAGAATTAAAAAAGATAAAGAGAGAAAGAAAGGGGAAGAGGGTATGGGAAAAAAATTGCACTTGCACATGCAACTATTTCGCACGTTATAAGTTGCAGGCTTGGTGCACATTCCGGCAGTGTGTGAACATCATTCTAGCAGAAAGTTTTTACAAATAAAGTGAAATATCAAGAAAATAGAAATGACAGTTGTAACTGTTCATCCTTAGGATGTAATTATGTAAAAGGATAAACTTTTCTTGAGCCTGTAAGAAGATAAGTGTGATAGTTTGGTTTACAACTGGTCAGTGAATATGAGATAGTGGAATTGTAAGGAAAGTTTTTTAAGGCTTGGTTTAGGAAAAGAGATTTCCGAACCACACGAAATTTTGCATCCTCTCATTTGGTTTTTGCATCTTATAATTGCATACAATATATATATAATACAATGTCCCAATCAATGTATGTTTCACTTAAAGATAATTTAGGATTCATTTTAAGTTACATAATCTATTAGTTTAAATTCCTAAATTGATCTATGCATCGAACAAGATTAACATAAAGCAAATTTAACTATTTCATTATCTTATTGCTAGGTTATAGAACACTTAATCAATACAAAATACAAGATTAACAAAAGATAAAAAGCTTTAAACAAAAGGGTTTCCGAACTTGCACATTGTATACACATAACTTAGTCAAATCAAACTTTATTTAAGAAGTTTTGAAATAGACCTACCTAGCCATGACACCAATTCACCTCCCTCTTGAGTGACTAACACTTTGTTCTTAGAAAGTTTGTTGTCTCTAAATGTTTTGATGTTAATATTTAGTATCATATCAAAGAAACAATAGGAATTGTGCTATCTTTATCCTGATTGGTAACTTATTTCATTTCGTATTTGTCAGTTGAGTTTCATGTGCAACATGAAATACGTTTCTGTTTTTCTAAAAGCACCTTTATTTCCACTTGATTAGGTGAAGAAAAAGGTGTATACAGAGTTACATGTTGGTGACATAATACGATTTGGCCAGTAAGTAATACTTCAGGGTTGTAAGCTTTAAAAAGCAATTCTTTCATTTTTTTTTTCTTTAAAATCTAAAACTTATTATTGAATGGTCTCTGTGCATCTTTCTTTATGACTTCTTTATTTATATAAATATATTTTTAATTAGTTTGTGTTATGCACTTTCACGTAGGTGCCAGCATAAACATATTTCATGCAACTTATATTCATGTCGTGGGTTTCTCTTTCATTTCATGAATCAGCATTTTTAGAATCTATTTTTGATTCTTTATGTTACTCCTCATGCATATTTTTGATGTCATATATTTTATTTTTTCTTCGTCTTCCTACTTGCTTCCATGCAGTTCATCAAGATTGTATATTTTTCAAGGGCCTTCTGAGTTGATGCAGCCGGTATGACTACTGAATATAGAATTAAGAGTTTTATAGCGCTAATGTTGTTCTTTTTTATAAAGTTACTGGCATGATAAAAGTTCTGTTTACTTTTTTTTTTTTTTTTTTGTTGTGGTTATTCCAGTTACCATTGCTGATTTGGGTTTATTCACTTATTTGATTCACATTGATTCACTTATTTATTTGATAAGAAACATGACTACACCCATACACACATAGGGATAGTATATGGAATTAGCACCTTATCGATTCACTTATGATACATAGGTGTAGTGATCTTTAATCTGATTTTTGTTGTTTTGAGGAAAATCGAATTGTTAATTGTACAAATGATTAGTTTGAATTGTGATTTTCGCAAAAATGTGTTTTAAATCCTTGCCAAATTAGCTTCATTTTTCCTTGAATTGTTTTTGATTGAGGTTCGAAGATTTTGTGATCAAACCTCATTATTTGAGTTGGTCAAGATCCTGGCTTCTGGACTCCTAATCATGTATAGTTAAGCTCTAGTGCCAATCTTTTGAATCGTCTACATTTTTTTTTTCTCATCTTATTATTGTTGGTGCATCTTATAAAGAACTAGACATGACAATTCATTTTATGTAAGCATCAAGACCTTAAAATAACATTTTTCACCAAAACATCCATGACAGACTAGACATTTATAACTTAAAACTCTGGTACTTTCAATATATTGTTGCAGATCTGATGTCTTAAATCTGTTATTATATTTCCAAATATTTGGTTATCTTTTGTTTATTATTCTAATCTATTTGATATTATGTATAGGTGCACATGTTTGTTGTGTTTGGATACGCAATTGGCTGTACTTGAACCCATGACTTCATAGCTTAATTAGATAAAATTTGGTTGAAAGGATTCTTGTGAGAGTTCCTTTTTTGGGCTATACATACATACATACATACATATATAACTATGATTTATTATCTTTAAGAATCATTATCAATAGCTATTTTAATTGAGTTTGTATTATCAATTCCCCTTCTACACATTGCATGACATTAGTTTTTAACTATCATTTAACAACCCCAAATAATAGATTGCAAGAGTCACATGATCCAATTTTTCTCTCCTATTAATTCAGGTCAGACTCTCTCTTGTCAAGGAAAATCAAGAGAAATTGTCTTGTAGCTTGCTTTTGTTTATTTATGAATTTACAAATGTTTGATGTATGCATATGCTATGTGGGTTTGTTGTTTTTGGAATAAGCTTGAGGTAATTGAACTTTTGACCTTGTAGCTTGATTAAATAATATTTGGTTGAAGGATTATTGTGGATGGATTTTTCCCTTTAATTTTACTCTCTTCAAAAGGCGTTACAATTATTATAATGAAATTGGTTGGGTGGTTGGGACTTGGGAGTGGGCCATGACCAAGGAGGTCATGGCTTTAACTTCCAATTTTTCCCCACAAGCTTCTTTAAACTCCTCACCATGGGTGGGCTTGTCTTGTGCTCTAGGTCTCCTTGGTCTTAGCCTTGTGGGTGATAGGGGTCCTTGGTGACTTTCCTTCCTTCCCGCCCTTCCTGTCTTTGACACACTATGTTGGTTGCTTTTTCAAATATTACATAATTAATTTGAAAAGCAAATTGTAATAGTTGGGAGATCCCTTTTTCTATCTGTACTCTCTCTCTCAGCTCTGGAGTAGAATCCTTTCAGTATTATGCATGGGTATATATTATAATGTTTTTCTCTTAAGGAGCTTGACTGGCAATTTTTGGGATTAGACTTTATTTTTCAGTAGAACTCTATTTAACGTAGACCATTGAATTAGTTTTCAATTATCATGTAATTGATCCAAAAGGAAGTACAATCCATTTTTCTATTAATACAGAAAGCTCTGTCTGTTTGGTTGTCTCTCTCTCCCAAACAGAATCAAATGACATTGACTTGTGGATATAAATGATACGAATCAATGCTTGATCTAGAAAGAAAATTTAATATACACTTTGCCTTCAGATCTTGGTGAAGTAGTCATTGGGAGTAGCTTTAACTGGGGTTTATTTGAAGGATTTGCACAATAGCTTTAGAGTTTTGTTAAGTTCTTGAAGGTAAGTTAGGTATGGAACTGACTTTAAGCATTATATTTGAATATAGCATATTTGCACTCAAAATTGAATATATATTATGTAAATGCAGTTGCTAGGAAGTTTTAGCAGCACTCTGTTGCGTTACTGTTCCTTATTTTTCTGCTATTTTATTTTCTTGATTCTTGCTTCTTATAATGATATTTCTATAGCTGATTGTTAGCATATCATGTAGGAAGGTGATCTAGAAAAGATTAGAAGTGCGAAGATTCGGGTCGAGATGCAAGATCGCGACGCTTCACTTTTACGGGCAAAGCAGGAAGCATCTTTTGCTAATGGTATCTCGTGGGGAATGGCAGAGGATGCAATTGAAGAAGATGAGGTTTGCTGGATTTTCATTTCTGGACAATTATTTGCTTTGTTTTATTTACATTTCCCCCCCTTATTTCCTGCTTTTTGGTTATGTAATGAATTGATCAAATCATAGAGTTGAAGTAAAAAATCTTGATTATGTCAGACTGCCTAGTTTAATTTCGCATATAATCTTTATTACTTTGACTAACCAAAATTTATCGATAAACTATTAAATTTGAAATTTTTTGCCTTTCCTGCTGGAATTTGTAGTTAGCAGCAACCACACCTTTTTCTGCATCTCATCAGTTTAAGGTTTTTTTTTTTTTTTTTTTTTGTTGAAACAGAAACTATATTATTACTAATAAAAATGTAAGGTACAAAATAGCTGGATGAGGTATCTGGACTTAGTTCTCACATTGCATACAATCACAAAATGAAAAGGATTGGAGGATCGAACCCCCATTACAAAGCCAATCCGAAAAACTATATCCTTTTCCTAACTTAGATGTGGAGACCCAACTGGTGAACAAAAGGTTGGATCTTTCCCATAACATGCTAGTCGTTCCATCTATATTCAAATTCTGTTGCGTTCCTCCCATATTGTGTACCAGACTGATGCCAGGATGAGCTACCAATATTGATTCATATGAGCTTTTCTAGCTTGGTCAGGAATTTGGAACCAATTTTCAGCAATTGGAGGGCAAATGGAGCTGTGTTGCCAGTTCCATTTGTGCCAAATAGCTGCTGTCCTGCAATCCTCGAGCAAATGTATGGTTGACTCTTCCTTTTCCCTGCACATAATACGCATGGAAGGCTGTAAGCAATGTGCGGGGAGGGTATGTTGGAGGTTTTCATTAGTCTTAAGTTTGTTAAGACTAATCAGCAACATTAAGAATATAGCTTTTAGGGGAGCCTTTGTTTTCCATATAAAGTCTGTCAATATGCTTGTATGATCTGGGGTTTGAGCTGTCAGTTTCGTCATGGCTGATTTTACTGAAAAAATATTGGTTCCTTCCCCATCCCACACCGGTTTATCCTCATTCCCTGTTTTATTTAGGTTGAAACTGTTCAGCCGAGTTAAAAGTTCTCCAAGCTCCTCGAGGTGATTGTCTCCTATGTGCCTTTGAAGGTGCAAATTCCACCCCCACTGAATTCTATCACCTTCGAAGTTTCTTGATCTGAAATCTGCCACCGAGCTCCTTTTTTCAGACACATCCTATAAATACTAGGAAAATCTCCTTTCAAGGGTCCATGGCCGCACCATATGTCCTCCCAAAACCTCACTTGCTCACCATTTCCAATCTTCCATCGTATGTAGGGTCTAAACTGATCGTAAAGGTTATGAATGTTCTTCTACGACGATCTATAGCTGCATTTTCTGTTAACAGCCGCTTCTCTCCCATAAGCTCTTGATCCGTGGATGCTTCTCACTATGGAGGCCCCACAATTTTTTTGGTTTGTCCATCATTCTCCATAACCACTTGGCTCCTAAGGAAACACTTCTTTTGATAATGTTTCCAATTCCAAGGCCTCCACCTTGGACTGTTCTACAAACCTGTTTCCAGCTGACAGGATTATGACCCTTCTCATTATCCTCTTGCTTCCATAGAAAGTCCTACATCTACCTCTCTATAATCGCAGCAACCTTCTTTGGGATCTTGAAGATAGACATATAGTATGTCGGTAGTGCCTCTAGGACTGATTTCAAGAGGAGTAATATTTCTCCTCTAGATAGGTAGCTCCTTTTCTATCCCGCAGTCCTTCTTCTAATAGTTTAGATAACAAGATCCCAAAAATCAGTTTTAAAGGGGTTTCCCTATCCCTAAGTACATGAGGGGCTATTCCCCTTGGCCCACCTTCATTTCTTCTGCTATGTTCTTTACTTCCTCCTTATCAATGTTAATTCCCAGTAATTGGCACTTGTTTCCGTTTATCTTTAATCCCGACAGTAGACAGAAAATTTTCAGAGCTTTCAAAATCGATTGGATTTTTGTTTTTGTTTTTTGCATGAATATCAAACAATCGTCAACAAATAACAGATGAGTTAGAGGGATGCTGTCTTTACCCACCTTCATTCTTTGTAACATTCCTTCCTTACTAGCTTTCTCGAGGATGCGGTTGTATAGAAATGGAGACAACGGGTCACCTTGCCGCAAGCCTCTATGGCTGTAGATTTTGCCCCCCGAGGTCTTCCATTAATAAAAATTGAGTAGTTTGCTGTTCGGATGCAGCCTTGAATCCAGCTTCTCCATCTCTCTCCAAATCCTTGTTTTTTGAGAGCAAAATCCAGAAAGCTCAATTTGACTGAATCGTAAGACTTGGCGAAGTCTACCTTGAGCAGTAAACCCTCTTTGTCTTTGGTCCTATGATCCTCAACTACTTCATTGGCAATCAAAACTGCGTCTGTAATCTGACTGTCCTGAACAAACATCATTTGATGCTCGCTTATAATCTTTGGCAAAACCATGTTTAATCTGTTGGCAAGGGTCTTAGATAGGATCTTGTAGAGACTTGTGATCAGGCTTATAGGTCTAAAATCAGTCACCTTCATGGAGTTGTATTTCTTGGGGATGAGACAAATGTACGTCTCATTGACTCTTTTGTTTATCACAGCGTCCCCATGGAATTCCATAGGTCCTTTTTAATTATTTCCCATTCCTTCTGAAAGAAGTACATTGTAAATCCATAAGGTCTCGAGGCTTTGTTGCCATCACAACCGAAGACAACTACTCTTATTTCCTCTTCTTCAAAGTCCCTTTCCAACCAGGCATTGTCTGCATCAGAGATTTGATTCCATTGAAGACCTTCAACTTCCCATCTACAGTTTGGAGGTTCTTGAAAGTTGAAACTGTTGATCATAATAGTTAATGATCATTTGTTGGATGTCTTCCATTTCTTCTAGTAGGTTGCCTTCGTGATCTTCTAATTTTGTGATGGTTGCTCTAGACTTTCGTAAAGACAAAGTTCTGTGAAAGAATTTTGTGTTTACGTCCCCCTCCTTAGCCCATCTCATCTTGGCCCATTGTCGGCATTTTCTTTCTTGTGTGGTTTCCATGACTGTTATTTCCCCAATCAGCTGGCGACGTTCCTCCCACAGATTTGGATCCTCTCTTCCCCCTCCAGTTTCTTATCCAACCCATCTAGCTTCTCCATCAAATCCTTTTTCATAGTCTGATCTCCTACTCCTGGTCTGGATTGCCACTCCTTCAGCTTTAATTTCAGATTTTGCAACTTCACCATAAACTTATATCCCACCCAACCTCTGATAGAGTCTTTCTCCCATTCTTTCTAAATTATGTCTCTGACCTCTTGGTTTTGAAGCCATGTATTCTCAAACCTAAAAGGTGCTGGTCCCCATTTGATTTCCTCAGTGTTAAGGATTATGGGCCAGTAATATGAGGTAACTCTCTGCATGCCCCAGATTCTCTGGTTGCTGAATCTTTCCACCCATTTGTCGTTACAGAGAAA
The DNA here is from genome assembly GCA_030144865.1 of Tinospora cordifolia. Lineage (NCBI taxonomy): Eukaryota > Viridiplantae > Streptophyta > Magnoliopsida > Ranunculales > Menispermaceae > Tinospora > Tinospora cordifolia. The sequence goes on along the minus strand of JAJIYU010001133.1, from coordinate 29,274 downwards.
CCTATCCAATTTAGACATTGTTGGGGTTGTTCTGCCGTTGCTCCAAATGAAGGATAAGTTTCTTAAGTCCGGTTCTTGCAGCTGCATGTCATGAATCCAATCCTCAAAAATTCGCATGATGCCCTTTGTGAAACTGCAATTTTTCTTTTCCTCCATTTTGCTGACCATGTTGAAATCACCCCCTATGCACCACGGCCAGTTGATATGAGAGGAGGCTGCCGCAATTTCAATCAAACAGTCTTGTTTGCCTTCATCGTCACAAGGGCTGTAAAACCCCTGTGTACCACCACCTTTTCATGTTTCCTATGGTGATCATCACTGTAATGGAGTAAGATCCTATCCACACGTTCTTCACTGATATGTTGCGAGTGTCCCACATGATAATTATCCCTCCTGCAGTACCACTAGCTGGTAACTCTGTCCAACCAACAAAATGCTTCTTCCATAACTCGGAGACTAGGGAAAGAACCATTTTTTCTTTTTTTGTCTCCTGCAAGCATATAAGGTCCGCTTGAGATGCGCCTATAGTACGGTGAATAGCTCGCCTTTTCTCCTTTGACCCGCAACCTCTAACATTCCAGCTTAGGATCTTCATCGAAAATATAGCGTCCAGGGGTCTTACTCTCCATTATTGCACTGCTACCAGTTGCACTTTTATGGCTTGTAGGAAGTCCTTGACCCTTTCGTATTCTTTCTCCTGAGCTTCCTCTATCTTCTTATCGTGGGACTGTGTGCCAAGCATATCCTGCTCCCCCTCTGCTGATTCTCCTATGTGGTCTGATTTATCTTTGTAATTTTGTTTCCTTCTTTCATGGCTACCGTCGTTCGTTGGGGGAATGTAACATGAGTACTCCGACTCAGAGTTACTTATAGAAGAGTTGGTGGAGAGGGAAGAGGAAGAAGAATAATTTGAAAAAGGTTTACGCACCTTGGCCTGATCCAAGTAGTTCCTTGCTCAGTTCCATGCATGAGGTTTCTTTCTGCTTCCATGTGGGGTGACTCCTGCATCTTCTCTTGTTCACTCGACGTCCAGTACCCATAAAAATCCGGGTCAGTGTCTGAATCCAGATCCCATCCCTCATTCTGGGCTTCCCATTGGGCCGGAACTCCCACTTTGTCTCTATTTTGCTTGTTTTTGGCCTTGCTATACACGTGGACTATTGTTCTGTCCATCTTGCCTTTATGTTCCCAGCCCGCAACTTTCTTTCCATCTTTGTTGGGCCAGTCGTCGTTTAAGTCTGTAACCGGCCCACCCATGATGCTTCCTTTACTTGGCCCACCCATGCTGCTTTCTCTTCGTGGCCCGCTTGTGTTGGATTCTTCCAATCTGGCCCAATATGTGGTCTGGGGCCTTTTTTTTAGGCCCATGTATTTCGGTCCGTTGCCTTGAGTTTGAATTGGGTGTGATAAGTTTTGACCGCCAAAAGCATGGTCTGACTTGGCATTTAATGCATCCTGCTCAGCATCGTAGTGTGTCGTATGGCGATTGGCCCCTGGCCCGCCATGATGGGGCTCTTTGTCTTCTGCAACCGCCTTGCTGCTTCCTCCTTCCTCGTGTTTTGCCATCTGTACTTCCACCTCAGGGTCCACGTCACCGTCGTAGCTACTGCTGAGCACCACCTCTTCGCTTCTTCGGCCACCGTATCACCACCTCCCCGGCTCCAATAAGCTTCCCCGGTGATGTCCTGTAAATTGCTCCAAGATCTGATTTCTGAGTTCTCTAATCTCCATACCCCAGTTTCGTTCAATTTCCACTAGCCAAAGCTCTTTGCTTCCCCGTTCGTCGTAGATATCGAAATCTTTTGGCAAAAAGCTTGATTCATGGCCGCGTAGGCGGAGGAAGGCCATCTCCATGGAAGAACTTCAGCTTGTGATGCTTGCTATCTCCAGAAGACCACCACATGCTTCACCAATTTTGTCAAAGGTGTGTATGTTCCAGGTGTCCGAAGTGATACATTCAACTCTCATCCAACTATTCCGGCACGCTACCTTTGTTTCGAGGTAGGCCGTCTCCTCCGACCATTCATCTATGTAGAACCCTCCTAGGAGAGTCTTGTATTTTTCCGCCCTTAGGGTTCGTATTTCCTCATCTTCATGGCATAGGATCATACCTTTGGCCACATCCGACTTCCTGATGTGAGTCATCCTCTTTAACATCTGCTTGATAGATCGTTCAATGACTTTTCAGGGGGTCTCGTCATGGGTGCGTATGACTAGAAACTTTGTCGCCAATGAGGAACTTTGGGTTGTCTGTCTCTGTCTTTCATCCCCTACCGCCACATATCTCTTGAGTCTTCTGTTCCCCTCTCTATCCTGTCGCCAATAACCTTTACTTCTAGTGTTGTTTCTACTCTCACTCTCTTCCTGTTGCAGACTATAATCCTCGTTCTTCTTCCTCTGCTCGGCCTTTCTATGTTTCCTCTCCTCTTTCTCCCGGGGCTTCGCTTCCTTGTTAACAACTAGATCCAAGGCCTTCCATAGGTTTCTCCAAGCCTCCGTCGTTCGTTCCTCCGGGATAACTACACTTTTGTCTTGTCCTTGCACCATCTTCGTTAGCTTGATGAATCTGCCCCTTTCATTCACCAGCACGTCCATTGTTATGTTGTAACCCCTACTTTGACGGACTTTTGTCTGTTGTTGTAGCCGATTCTTTGGTAGCCACCTTCTCCAGATTCTTTTTCATCCACTGTAGGTCTTCTCTTGTTAGCACAAGTTGGTATTGGCGGTTTTGGGTCTCTTCTTTGACTCTAACCTCTTTCGAGTCACTTGTGTAGCAAAACGAGAATGACTTATATTTTGTTGGAAATGTAACATATTCCCATTCCCCCTTTATCTTCCTTGTCACTAAGCATTTATTCCTTTGCATGCTCCTTGGAGGAATATACTTTTTTTGGTAACTGATTACCGGTTTTATAAGTTGTTGTTTAAACAACACCTTTTTGTCTCTCTCTTCCGCTGCACCGTTGTCCACCCGTCTTCTACCTTTCCTGTTGTGGGGAACAAGACTTCCTTCCACGTTGGTTTGTCCCCCTGTGAATAATTTGCATGTGTCCACCGAATCCATCTTCCATTTCCGCCTTTCCCATCCATGTGTTCTCCTCTCCCATTTCCACCACCTTGATAACTTCCTACTCGTGGTTTTGTGGTATATCGTTTCGGATTTTGGTCATAGATTTGCGTTCGTTCTTTGTTTTGTCTTCTCCCACCATACCTGCTCTTGTTTCCATTGTCGTTCCATTTCTGTCTCCTTTGTGTCTCCTTAGTTCTTCGTCGTCGTCGTCTTCCATTCCCGATCTTCCTCATCAGCTTAGTTTAAAAATATCCTATTTTCATTATTTGCATATTTTTCTTTTTTCCTTCATATCTACTTTATGGACCACCAAGTTTCTATCTTTCTGATGCTACTTTGAAATTGCTTGTAATGTGTAGGAGGATGCAGAGGAAATAACTTGGCAGAACTACAAAGGACAGCTTACAGAGAGACAGGAAAAAACACGTGAAAAAGTTATTAAAAGAACTCAGAAGGTAAGGCTATATTTTCTCTAGGTTTTACAATATTCAGTTATATGATGGTTCATAGTATGTTAGATTTCTTTATTATTCTCTTTTCTGATTCTGATAGTGTATTTGAATCTGTGATTATGCTCGCGCCCCTGCTTCTATTTCATTGCATGTTCTTGTTTTCCAAGATTTTGGTTTTCTGTTGAATGTACTCTGCTAATTATAGTTTGATCGGCACATGGCTCCATGTTTCCGTCATTACATTTGGCTTGTTTATTGTCATTTGTCATTTGTTCTTTGAGACATAGACTAATTGTCCATACTTACACCTTTTGTGCCATTTAGGTTTCTTTTAACTTTCTGTCTCACAGTGTTCTATTTTTATTATATATTATACTTTTCTTAGATACAGTACTCCTAAAGTGAATTGGGTGGTTAACATATTGAGATTTTCCCAAGGGCCGAGGTGCTTTTGTTCAAGGTCTCCAGTTTGCTGATCTTGTCTTATTGCCAATGAGGTGGTTGATGAGTACAGAGCTTATGACGAAAGTAGGTTTTGTTGTCAAGCTCATCCCTAGTAAGGCATATGACCAAGTCCTATTTGGGAGTCTCTTGATTTTTACTTCAGAAGAAGGGTTTGGGGGTTATTGGCATGAGTGAATTGAGGGGGGTCTAAGATTCGTCATCCATGTCTTATTTGATCATGATTAAGGGGAAACAACGGGGAACTTTTTAGGCTTCCAGGGAATTGCAACAAAGAGACTGCATGAGGGGAACTTTTAGGGCTTATAGGGGATTGCAACAAAGAGACTGCAGGTGCCCTTTTGTATTCTATTGAATTGGGGATTTGCAAGGTCTAATGCTTGATAAGGCCACTAATGGGGCTTTTAGGGGATTCCAAGTTGCCAAAGATAAATTTTAAAGTATCTTACATTGAGTTTGTAGGTGACACAATCTTGCTATTAGATAGCCCAATTCTGAATTTTAGTACAACAGTGAATTACTGAACTCTGCCGTAATCTTTCAGGAGCTAAACATCAACAAAGAGAAGAGCCAACTGTTGAGGCTTTGGATCAAGCTGACCTCACCATTCTTCCTTAATATTTCACTTGTTATTTGGATTCTTGGCCATTAATATATCTAGGTCTTCCAATGAGAGATGATTCAAATAGATCTAGTTTTTGGGATTCTATCTCGATGAAGATAGTGAGAAAACTTGATGGCTTGAGCATTTTTTTTAATTACTAATATATATATATATATATATATATATCACAATTGTTTGATGAGGGACTTTGCTTGGAAACACTTTAGTGAGGGAAAGCACAATTGTTTGGTTACTAGGGATGTTGTCAAGAGCCCTTTCAGAAAGGTGGGTTGGGTATTGGAGATATTTGTTTGCCAAGGTGAAGGTTGAAGAATTTTGGTTTTTGGGGGTGGTGAGGGAAAGTGCAATTGTTAGGTTGCTGGGGATGTTGTCAAGAGCCCTTTCAGAAAGGTGGGTCGGGTATTGGAACATTTGTTTGCCAAGGTGATGGTCGACGAATTTTGGTTATTGGAGATTTGTTTGCCAAGGTGATGGTCGAAGAATTTTGGTTTTGGGGATGATGAGGGAAAGCATAATTGTTTGGTTGCCAGGGATGTTGTCAATAGCCCTTTCGGAAAGGTCGGTTGGGTATTATTTGTTTGAAAGGTGATGGCCGAAGAATTTTGGTTTTTTTGTTGGGTATTGGATCAAACCTATTACATGTTCCTTGAATTAGAACTTCCTCAAATTAATCAACAATCTCGTTTCATTACAAAAGATATTGAAGAGTGTGTTCTTACCAACAATCCACAAACAATACTTACAAATTAGAGTAAATGCCTCCCTAGAGTATTCATACAATGATGAAAGTAGCTTTGATTTTTGACATGAATGGTTGAAGTTTAAAGCTCGAATTTGAAGATGAGAGTCAAAATAGAAGAAAATGCCGAATGTGACGAACGACTGGTATCTTTGCGAACAATGAACGAAGAGCGACTGGAGATCGGAGTATGACAAACAGAGGACCAACACTGGGAGGGAAACATATCGCGAACAAGAAGGACTGGGCAAAGAATCGAAGCTGTATCGAAGCTGGAGTAGGGACCAAAGTTCACAACGGAGAACTATTGCCACACTGACAAGGACAACCAGAAAGGGAGACAATGGAACAGAAGACAACACTGGGCCGCTGGTGAAGAATCACAGGCATAGGAGTCAGAGAATCTCCACACCAAGGCGACGTCATGGAAGAACACTCTACAATAGACTGTGGAAGAAGAAGACGGGTAGAAAGGGTGGACAATGGTCACATAAAGGAAATCTCGACATACTCAAGGACCACCTTCAATCAAACCGGCCAAGGAAGTAACCTGTTACCATAAAAGGAAAGAATATTCAAAAAAGCCATGAGCGGATCAAGATACAAGAGGCAAGGTGTTAATGACATCGAACGACGAATGGTCATACATCTCATTTCCAACAAAATTTAAATATTTCTTGATATGCTATACAAAAGACTCTTGCGAAGTTATTATGCAGGAAGTTACACGAAACTGACACTTCCAACTTGCCTTAACCAGAGAGGCGATTCGGTGGATAAAACAAAAAGTAGAAAAGGTGCTTCAAGAGAAAACGTTACGAAAGACACCGGGTGTATTCAAAGACTCTAGGTACAACTTACTAATGGAGCTGCTCGTCAATGATCGAGGCAGATTCATCAAGCTCTCTAAGTTGGTGAATGGCCAGTCTGAGAGCATAGTACTCCCAGAGAAACAGAGGAAGGAGGCATGGCGTAATCTATGGAAGGTGCTGTATGTAGTCATTTAGGAAGAAGATGCTCACCTAAGGAAAGCGACCCTAGGGGATCAAAAGAAGAAACAAAGCCCAACGACGAAGACGGTAGCAGGGGAGGAGGAAAGTGGGCACAGAGGAGCATGGAAAAGGGACACAGAAGGGAAGGGTCGTTTAAAAAGGAACGCTACAATGGGGTTGAGACGACGGGAAGAGGAAAACATCAACAAAACGAATCCAGATGGGAAGGACTTTTTGATCATTAGGACTTCTGATGAGACTTCATGGAAGACCATCGCAAAGTTGGTGCAGAGGCTGTTGTAGCGGGAAATACATATCCGAAGGTTGGATGTTGCACGGGGACTATTATATTGCCATGACAAGATGGGGATTCAGAAATTGTGAACAGAAAAATATCATACACTGCTAGGGGAGTTTTACTTTGAGGAATGATGTGATGAAATGGCAAAAGAGATAGCTTGCCGGAGTAGCTGGGTTGGAATCGAAGGTATAAGACCCGAGAACTGGAACATCTACATGTTTGATAAGATTGGGGAAATGTGCGGGGGGCTGCTGGATATTGCGAACATCACCAGTTCATCAGAATCAATGGAAATGGCTTTTCTGAGACTCAGAGGACACGATTCAGGATTCCTTCCAAAGGAATTTGAAATCTATGATGACGAAGGTATCTAGGAATTGCGCTCGGTGGAGATTGAACGAAACTAGGGAGTAGAGATTAAGGAGCTTTGTCAACAAAGTCTGGACCAGTTCACCGGCAAACATCTGAAGGGCATCATGCAGACCGAAAAATGGCAATACGTTGAGAACCAGCATTTGGAGATTGAGATCTCCAGTAGCGATGACGAGGGTGCAAATCTCGAGGACGAAGATGACAAGGAACAGCTAGGAACAGAATAACTGTCAGGTGGAGTGGTTGAAGAGACCAGTAGTTGCACCAATGAATGCAAGACAAGGGAACTGAGCCAGTTGGTTGATTGCAAAGGTGATTATTTCACCCGAGAAGAAGAGACAACAAAAATGGGTTGGGTTTCAAAAGAGAATAATGAAGTTTGGACCTGGGCCTATCAACGGAAAAAACCGAGTGGACCACGAAAGTCAAGCCCAGCAAAAACCACTCAGTTTTCCGAGCCTAAAGTTCAAGTGAGGCCCAATCCAAGCCTGGCAGAATCCAATTAGTTTTGTGGGCTCAAAATTCAAGTGAAGCCCATTCTCCAAGTTTATGTTAGAGCGGGAAAGGAAGGGAAAAACAGATAGAGGAACATTATGGCCCAATGGGCATGTCAAGTAGGGTCTAGTGCACCTGAGATGGGCTCCGATTCATACTATAAAGATATTTACAATAGGAATGGGTCGGAGAATGTCCTTGAGACATTGATCACCGACGCTGCGTACATTGAAGTGGATACCGGACCAAGAAGCAGGACTGAATACAGGGAAGAGGATGAAGATCAATTTTAGGTACGCAATCCTAACCTTGCTCCCACCCTTTCTACATTCTCTAGCAAATCGGATGAGTCTCAAGAGAACAATAACTCTCCGAGGGATATGGATAATATCAGCTATCCGGTTCATGAAAAGCAGACGATATCAAACCATCCAGAAGTTATACTAGACGATGAACATTGGATGATGACTAGACATGATGATGGTGTTCAAGGGAATAATGCTCAGCAGATTGAATATGAAACAGTCTAAGATTTTCTCCTTTCGATCAATGCTCAAATGGTGGTTGTTTATTAAGGAACAACTACATTGTTGGGGATTATCAGTGTCTATGAAGATTCTCAGTTGGAATATTTGTGGGTATGGGCATGAGAACAAGAAACGTTTAATAAGGAAGACTGTGTCAGCAACCAAAGCAGATCTAATCTCTTTTTAGGAAACTAAAAGAGAAATTATTGAACCAGAATTGATTGTGTCCCTTTGGAAAAGACGGTTCATTGATTGGGCTATATTATTGGCAGTAGGGACGGCTGGAGGCATCATGATCATGTGGGATATTTGGAATATGACAATGCTAGAACGACGAGAAGGGACGCATTCACTGTCTGTTAAAATTAAAGGTGGGGATGAGGTGGAATGGTGGTTCACAATTGTTTACAGCCTGTGTGATCAAAAAGGAAAGTAGGATTGCCTGCTTGAGCTTGTTGCCATTTCGGCTAGCATCCAAGGTCCTTGGTGTATGTGAGGAGACTTTAACAGGGTCAGGACTATCAGAGAGAAACAGGATAGTCAGCACATAACAAGGTCCATGGGGATGTTTGAAGAATGGATCAGTGATAGGCAACTATTCAAACCTGAATTAAAGAATATAAATTATACTTGGAGTAATGGCTGGGCCAATGCAGCCATGTCCAAACTTGACAGGTTCTTGTGCAATGGAGCATGGAGCGAGAAATTTAACCAACAGAGAGCTTGGGGCTTACAAAGGCTTACTTCATATCATTGGCCAATTATGCTGGACACTGAGCAGATCCAGTGGGGCCCTTCCCCGTTTCATTTAAATAACGAATGGTTATACCAAAAGAAAGTAATCCAAATGATGCAAAAGGAATGAGAAAATGATACAAGACAAGGTTGGGAGGGGTATAAATTCATGCTAAAGATCCAAAACTTGAAGAGGAAGCGTAAAGAGTGGATGATGGGATAAGCTGCCATGGATAGGGCAAAGGAAATTGATCTTCAGAGACGTCTCACAAAAGTTGACCATTGGCTGGAGATGGAAGAAAGCACTGACCTTTTGGAAGATAGAAGATAGATGGTGGAAGGATTACAGAATATTGAATGGGGATATGAGAGACTATGCAGGCAAAAAGCTAAGATAAAATGGGCTAGAGAAGGGGATGCTAATTCAAAATTTTTCCTTCGAATTCTATCACTACAACAATCTCGTGCCATTATATCTAAGTTGGAAGACACAATAGGCAATTTGGTTGAATCTAAGCAGGAAATTCAACATTTAATTGTGAAGCACTTTTCCATACTATTTGGAGGATCCGAGATTTGAATATTTGATAAATGGAAGGTGGAAGGGTTAAATTGGCAGCCTCTAACGGAAGAAGATAGTAGGTGGCTTGAAAGAAATTTTGGGGAAAATGAGATCAAAGAGGCTGTGTTCAGCTGTGATGGAGAGGGAAGGCTTGGGACTGGATGGTTTTACATTGGCCTTTTTTTAGCATAATTGGAATACTGTTAAGAAGGACATCCTAGCTTGTATGAAGGAGTTCCATAGGGATGAAATCATTAATAGAAAGGTCAATGAGACCTACATATGCCGAATCCCAAAGAAATCGAACTCTTTGAAGGTGGAAAACTTAAGGCCCATCAGCTTAACCACTAGCCTATACAAAATTATTGTTAAAACATTGGCAAATCGTGCAATGTTATTAATAAAACTGTGAGTGAGTACCAGCTAGCATTTGTCAAGGATAGACAAATAACGGATGCAATCATGATTGCAAATGAAGTAGTTGAAGAATACCGGGTCACAGGGAAACAAGGCTTCTTGTTGAAAGTTGATCTAGCCAAAGCTTGTAATTCAGTTAGGTGGAGTTTTTTTTATTCTGTATTGCAAGGGAAAGGTTTTGGGGAACAATGGAGAAAGTGGATTCAGCGGTGTTTGCGGACGGTTAATTATTCCATATTTATAAATGGAAGACCGAGGGGAAAATTCAATGAGTCTAGGGGATTGAGACAAGGGGATGCCCTATCCCCTTTCTTATTCACCATGGCTGCTGACACTCTTACACGAGTGATACACAAAACCGTCCAAGCAGGCAAATTGGAAGGACTACATATAGGTAAGGAGCACATCCAGCTTTTGTGGTTGACTGTATTATTTTCATGCAAGATAAACAACAAGAAATTGAAACAGTCCAAAATGTACTTCATGCGTTTAGTTTCTTAAGTGAAATGAGAATAAATGGAGCAAAAAGTCAACTGTTAGGCCTTAATATAGATGCTGCAAAGGGTGAAGTCACAGTTGCATCCTTAAGGGTTTCTTCGGGTACGTGGCCTATTAATTATCTAGGCCTCCCTCTTGGAGGCAATCCTTATAAAATTGGATTTTGGGATCCAATGATGCATAACATTGAATGGTGAATAGCAAGATGCAAGAGAAGTTACCTATCTAGGGGAGGTAGACTGCTTCTTCTGCGAACAATGTTGGAAGCTTTGCCAACCTACTTCATGTAGGTATTTTGGATGCCCAGAATAGTGGCTGCTAATATTGAGAATCTGATGATAAAATTTCCATGGAATCATGAGGACTCAGAGAAAGGTTAGAGTATGGTGCGGTGGAAGCAAGTCAATTAAGATATAAGTAAAGGAGGATTAGGAGTAGGGGGAGTGATCGAGCGGAATGTAGCTTTGAGAGGAAAATGGCTGTGGAGGATGATGGAGCACGCAGAGGTGCTGTGGGCTAGAACAGTGTGCAACATTCATGGGTCTAAAGAGTTCGGGAGAGAAGCAGGTTTAAACAGAAAATGCAGTCACTGGTCTCCATGGGAAGACATATCCACAATCTATGACAAATTCAATCCTTATGTGGTATGGAAAATAGGAAAAGGAGAGAAAGTAAGGTTTTGGACTGATCACTAGTGTGGACAGGCACTCTCCAAGCAAGATTCCCAAACATGTACAGACTTTCACAAAGAAAAGAGGCCACAGTTTCAGAATTTAGAAGTAGCAGTATAGTGGAGGGAAGGATGCAATGGGGTGGAACCTACATATTTCCAGTCACATCAATGATACTAATATGGACGAGCTTGGAGAGTTGTTGAACACTCTTAATAGCTTTCATTTGAATAACTACAGTGTAGAGGACAAACCCTTTTGGAATAAGGATCACAACAGGAACTTCACAGTTCGGTCGTTCATGAGTCAGTTAAACATTCAAACCAATGGACAGCCACACATTCCTATGGATTTCATTTGGGAATCAAAGGTTCCAATGAAGGCCAAGATTTTAATGTGGCTCATCAGATTGAACAAGTTAAAGACTACTGAAAACCTATATAGAAGACTCCCTCATTTTAGTCTGAATCCCTCCATTGTCTTATGTGCAAGAAACACGAGGAGACAACCCAACATTTGATTGTGGAATGCTTTATGGTAAAAACTATTTGGCAGTAGTGGAGATAGATTCATATTGAACTCGTTCCACCTAATATTCATACCTTTTTCAGCATTCCAGAAAGGGGTATTCATGCTCATATTAGACCATATTGGAAGGTGGTGCTGGCGGCTACATGGTATGCCATATGGGAAGAATGGAACACCAGAATTTTTTTGGAAAAACAGAAATCGGAAAGGATGCTTTGGGAAAGATCTAACTTTTTGTTTGTAACATGGATCTTCAAAAATAAATTAGGATTAGGCTACTCATTTTGGGAATGGTTATATAAGAGGGGTAGTATTTTACAATCTTTATAGTTTTTGTTCTAATAGTTTGGATATCTCATCCAACTGCTTGTACTTCTAGCCGCCTTCCAGCTGCCTGTATTATCTTTTTTATTAATATATAGTTTCTATTTCTTAAAAAAAAAAGAGTTGAGAGTCAAAGAACTTTGATGAAAAGAATACCTCTATGAGATGAAAGTTTGAAAGGCTTGAAGAAAACTAGAGAAAGATGAAGCTTAGAAACTTAAACTGAAATTTGGAATTCTCTCCAAAATTTAAAATTCTATCTTCAAGACACTAAAAATTAGGTTTATATAGTATTATGGTCCGTAAACCTCAATTTTGATGTCCAAATCCTTTTTGTATAGTGTGCAAATCATTGCAATGTAATAATCGTGCGAAAATCGAAATAGTATGCAAGATAACACAATTTGCTACATTTTTAAAGAAGCTTGTTTTCTACCATGTAAAACACATTTTGCTACATTTTAGGGAAGTTTGTTTTCTAAATAAAGGCACGTTTCTATTCTGTTTTTGCATACTGGAGGATGAACTTTTTATGGAGTGAATTTCACGAAGTGCTTCTTGAACTCATCAATGAGTTTTGGTTGAGTGAAGCATGGTTCATCGTAGTAGAAGTCGTAGTGACTAGAATGTGATGTGTCGACGGAGCAAATTTTCCCTTTTTCTTTCCCTTTTTTTTAAACAAAACTAGATATTATATTAATAAGATAAGAGCAATAAGAAAGATGGTCCTCTGTTGGATGAGATATCCAAGAAGATGCCAAGTACAATATTTGTAGAATTTTGTCCTAGTTACAAATCTAGTCCCCATAACTGTATCCCTTGGCTAACTTAGTAATGGAAATCCAAGAAGCAAACAAAATCTGGGATCTCTTCGACAAAAGCTCCATGGATCGAACTCCTTGTTAAAAGATTCCGTTGTTCCCTTCCTCCCAAATAGTATTCCAGGTAGCCAAAACCATGCGTTGCCAATACTTCTTTGTTTGTCATGCTGAGATAGATTGAGGAGTGTCAAACAAATTGTGAGTGGAGGGTGTCAGAAGACTTAGCAGCTTGAATCTCCTATTGTTCCAAATCTGGAGCAAAACTTGGCACTATTCAAAGAGGTGGAGGATGTCTTCATTCGTTCCCCTACACAAAATGCACATAGAAGGACATAGGTACATGTTAGCCTTTTTCTTTCGAGTAATATCACCGTTTTTTTTAAGGAAACAATATATATTATATATTAGAAAAGGTGGACGAGAAGTCCAAGGGCGCCAAAAGCGCTTACAGGACAGAGTACAAAATGGAAGCCCACTTAAACGTCTAATCCTCAAAAGAGTACCCTAAGCCCAGGTTAGAGGAAGAAACCCAAACAATAAAAGGTAAACAAATTTATTTACAATCCGATTTACATCCACACTCAACTGCCTAAAAATGCAACTGTTTCTAGCCTCCCAAGCCGAAGACTAGATGGCAAAATGGATTAAGAACTAGTATTTCTTCAGCTGCAGGGGAGTGTGAGGAGGACAGGAGATACTACCACTATTCAAGGACCTAGATAATGCTGGAAGGGAATGATGTCATCCCATCTACACCGTCTAGAAAACTTGGCAGTCCTAAAACAGGTGGCGAACACCATCATCAGCAACCCTGCAAAGACAATAACAGGAGGGTGATAAACAACAATTAGGATTCTTCCTCTGGAATCGAACATTGCAATTCAAATAGCCTAACATAATTAACCAAGCAATAATTTTATTCTTGAGAGGCATTTTAGATTTTCAAATGGGGTCGAGATTAGCATGTCTCAGAAGGGAATCCTCAGCAGAAAATGCAGTGTCATAGGAGCTAGTAGAAAAGACCCCTGAATCCTCTCTAATCCATCTCTAAGAGTCGTCTTGAGTGTTCAACTAAAGGCTTTCCAAACGTTGCAACAAAACCGCGAGATCCTCAATCTGCTGGTCCTTAAGGGCTCGTCTAAAACCAAAATTCCAAGCTGCTAAAGAGTCATTCTGCCCATGTTTGGTGTCTCGAAGCTGAAAAATCGTAGCAAAGGTGGACTGGATCAGATTGAAAAGCCAGGGGAACTCATCTTTAAGAGGAGATAGACTACTCTAAACATCTAAGCTCTGACCCGCCTCCCATTTCCTACCCTCCACTTAACTTGCCAAAGGAATTTCAGATAGGTGGAATGAATAAATTTTCAAGGAGACTTGCAACTTGCTCTAGTAGTTAGCCTTGCCATCATGTCATTCTGCGTACTACCATGAATGCTGGCAATGATCTTCCCCCAAAGCGAACCTTGGGCCATAGGGAAGCGCCACAGCCACTTGGCTACCAAGGCTAGCTTTCGAATTTTCAGGTTCCCCACACCCAAGCCCCCATTAATGGTAGACTATCTGATTTGGTTCCAATTTACCAGCATTTGGGCTTTCTCAGTCTTCTCCGCTTTCCAAAAGAACCGTCTTATGCTACATTCAATGCCTTTTTGAATTGAAGCAGACATTTTAAACATTGACATGAAGTAGGTCGGGGAGAGCCTCCAATGCAGTCTTTATTAGCAGAAGTCGTCCTCCCCTAGAAAGGTAACTACCCCTCCAACCCTCTATCTTTTTCTTCATTTTCTGCACCACCATGTTTCAGAACGAAAGCTTATTGGGGTTCCCACCAATAGGAAGATCTAGCTATTTTATTGGCTAAACACTTGTAGGAATGTCCAAATCATTGACAACTTGTTGTCGATCCAGATTTGACATATTGATCCCCACAATTTGACTCTTTTTGAAGTTTATTTAACGCGTAAATTGAGGGAAAAGCTTTCCATAACCTTTGTGAGCATATTTCAGTTTCTTGCATCACTCTTTAGGAAGAATAGAGAATCATCCGCATAAAGAAGGTGCGTTAGATGGATTTTCCTTGTTCCCACCTTGAAGCCCTACAAGCCGTGCTCCACCGCCTTTTGCAGAATTCCATGGAGGCTGTCCGCCACAAGAATATAGAGAAATTGGGATAGAGGGTCTTCTTGTCTAAGGCCTCTTGAGGCTTCAATCTTTCATCCCTACCATTGATGATAATGAAATAGGACACTGAGGAGATACATCCGAGAATCCACCTACACCATCTATCCCCAAAGCCTTTCTTCTTCAAAACATAGATGAGATACCTACCTTATCGAATCATAAGCCTTGAAGAAGTCAATCGTAACAACCAGCCCTTCTTTGTGCCTAATTCTACAATCCTCCACCGCTTCATTGGCAATCAGAATTGCATCAAAGATGTGCCTCTGCTTGACAAAGCCCATTTGGTTTTCAGCTATCGTATCCTGGATCACCTCTTTTAATCTTCTCATTAGAATTCTAGCAATTATTTTATAATGGCCAGACACGAGGCTAGTTGGACAAAAATCCTCCACCTTCATCGGATGACTTTTCTTAGGAATTAGCTGGATATGAGTTTCATTAATGCACTCGGTAATGATTCCCGTGGAGTAAAAGTCATGCACCATATGCATGCTTTCATGCTTTAGAAGAGACCAATTTCATTCTTTTGATAAAACCTCATGGTAAAGCCGTCAGGCCTGGGGGCTTTTTCTCTTTCACAGCTGAAGACCGTCTCCCTAACCTTCTCTTCCATAAAAGGCCTCTCCTGCCACTCTTGCTGTTCATTGGAGATAGGATTCCAGTCAATCCCTTCTATAGCCCAATGGGGTCTGTTTACATTTGTGAAGATCTGGGAGAAGTATCCAACAATGTGCTGCTGGATATCCTCGGCAGAATCCAATAAAATGCCATCAGCCACTTCCATTCTAGAGATGAAAGCCTCCGCCCTTCTTAGAAAGAGAATTCTATCAAAAAACTTAGAATTTGTGTCCCTCTCCTTCGCCCATGTCATCCGCGCTTTTCGTCTAGCCTCACACTCCAATTTGTTTTCAATACAAAGAATCTGCTGAAGGTTACTGTTTCTTTCCTTCGTGTGAAATTGCCTTGTTTGCTCAATTCGGATGCAATGTCTTCCAGTTTCTTGGACAGCTCTTGTTTCCTGAGGATGTCATCAGCCCTGAAATTTCTACTCCCATCCTTTAGATCTTGCTTAATTCTTTTGAGTTCTGCATGAGCATAAACCCTGGCCAGTCCCCCTTACTTGGCTTATTCCACCAAATTGCAATGTTAGGACTGAAATCTTTCCTATTCCTATCCTTATTTAATTTATTTGAACTGGTCAACCAAGCCAACATTTTGGCTTTGGTTGGGGTGTAGGTAGACCATATGAAAAATGTGCTGTCTGGATTGGTGGTGTTGGATCCTCTCAAGGATTTGATGGAATGATTTTATTGAAAACAAACTCTGAGAGCCCCCCTATCCACACAACCTTATCTTCCATTTCTAACCCTAGGACCTGATCTATCATTTGGAGGAGACAAGTGACTTCATTAATATCAATTTTTTGACATATTTCTTGTGATATGCAAGTTCCAAACCCAATTCCTTGTTCCCTCATGCGTCTCCTTTATTATATGTTCAACAATTGTTTTGTTGTGGCCATCTGTAATTCTGTACAGATTAGGAAAAAGGTCTTTGAAGGTCATCGTGCCACACCAAACCTATTCCCGAAACTTTATTTTAGTGCCGTTACCCACCTTCCATTTTATATGTGGAATAAAGTAAAGGATAAATTATGGAGATGTCTTTCCACGGGGATCTTAGTGTGGCTTTGGGTGAGCAACACCATCTTTGGTATTCCTATGACCTCTATGTATACTTATTATTATTGCCCACAAAGCATCTGATTCATTTTCCAACCTCCATAACTATGTACCAGATAGTGCTGTATTCCTCATCCTTAAGTTGCCGACGCCCAAACCTCCATTGCTAATGTCTCGGAAAACATTATCCCACTACACGAGATTGCTGCTATGATCCTTTTCTTTAATTCCCCATAGAGATCTCCTCATATAATTCTCAATTTCTATATCAACTCTGCTAGGCATTCAAACTATCAACATGTTATATGTTGGAAGGGATTCAGATACTGATCTTAGTTGCAGAATTCTTCCTCCCTGATAAATAAGTGCATTTCTGTTTCTCTGCTTTCTTATTTTTTGTATGACTGGCTCTGAAAAGGACATCTTCCTTGGGTTGTCAACTAGCAACATCTCTAAATATTTTGTTCGCCATATTCCCATAGATACCCCCAGTTGAGCTGCAAACTCCTTCACATGGGTACTAAATAAATTAATCCGTAATAGTTAACTCTTTACTATGTTAATTTTCAGCCCCGTTAGTAAGCAAAATTTTTCGAGGATCATTTTTGCTGCCCATCTACTTCCATCATCATTGTTTATGAGGATCATCAAGTCATCCGCAAACTATATATGTGTAATGTGAGTCTTATCTTTCCCCGCCATAAAGCCCTTTATAATAT
The DNA here is from genome assembly GCA_030144865.1 of Tinospora cordifolia. Classification (NCBI taxonomy): domain Eukaryota; kingdom Viridiplantae; phylum Streptophyta; class Magnoliopsida; order Ranunculales; family Menispermaceae; genus Tinospora; species Tinospora cordifolia. The sequence goes on along the minus strand of JAJIYU010001133.1, from coordinate 12,101 downwards.
GATGTTCCACCGCCTTCTCCAATTTGATGGATAGGGTGTCTGCCATTAATGTATAAAGAAAGGGGCATAGAGGATCTCCTTCCTGTAACCCTTTATAATTCATGATTTTTTCTCTAGCTCTTCCATTAATAAATATGGAGTAATTAACAAAACACATACAACCCTTGATCCATTCCTTCCATTTCTTCCTAAATCCCTTCTGTTTTAGAACAAAATCTAAGTATCTCCACCTAATTGAATTGTAGGCCTTGGCAAAATCTACGTTCATAATCAACCCCTCCTTAAAGACTCAATAATCCTCTGTTGCTTCATTGGCTATCAAAATAGCATCCAAGATTTGGTCTGCCTTTAAGGAAAGCCATCTGATTCTCCTCGACTATTTGGACAACTTTCATAAGCTTGTTTGCCAGAGTTTTTGCTATGATTTTGTAGAGGCTTGTGGTGAGATTGATAGGTCTGAATTCCACCTTAATTGAATGGATTTTCTTTGGAATGAGACATACATACGTATTAATTCGCCACCCTATTGATGGTTGCAATCTGGTGGAACTCTTTCATAAATGCTGTGATGTCATCTTTGACTATCTCCCATTCTTTTTGGAAGAAAGCCATGGTGAATCCATTTGGGCCCGGGGCCTTTTCCCCATCACAGCTGAAAACAGCTTCAGTCACTTCATCTTCCTGAAACTGAAATTCCAGCCAATCCTTCTGCTCCTGTGGAAGCTTCCTCCAATTCAGCCCTTCCACCTCCCATAGCCCCTTTCTTTGCTCTTTAAAGATCTTGTTAAAATACTTCAAGATCATATGCTGGATGATCTGATCACCTTCCTTGATATTTCCTCCTTCATCTTCCTACTTGGATATTGAAGCCTTGCCCTTCTAATGCTAAGGATTTTTTTGAAAATATTTAGAATTGACATCCTCTTCCTTGGCCCATCTTATCTTGACTCTTTGTTTGGCCAATTGGCCCTCCTTTTAATTTTACAGTTAACTTTGTGAATTTCACCTACAATTTTTTTTCCGTCTTCCATGGTACTTTCCATATCATTCCCTTCCTCCGCCATTCTGTCAGGAGCAAATTTCTCCATTGAGAAGGTTGATTCTAAAAAAGCTTCTAGAATAGTTTTTCTTTGGCATGTTTAAATTTTGTTTCTCATTTAGAAGCACAATAACACAATTTAGAGAAAGATTCTAGAACAAAACCTTTTTTTGGATCCTGTGAAGTGTGCTTCTGCTTTAATAAGTGAGTTCTTGAATCTCAAAAAATGGAATTCACTTGCCCAACATGACAAACGTTTTGAACTCTGAGAAGCTCTTGCCCTAGATGGAATTCACTTGCCCCACATGCTTGACAATCTAAACTTTTTTTTTTCCCAAAAAAAACTGAATCATAAAACCTTTTTGATTGTGAAAACTTGACTTCGAACATTCCTAGAATGTTCTAAACAATCAAATCAAGTTTTCTTGAAGTTTGAAAACATTTAAAATAGCTTTGATTAGAATTCTCAAATAATTGTTTTGAAAAATGAATGCATGCATGGAATGATACGGAAAAGATCTATATCTTCAAATAGATCCAAGCAATTACTTAGTATTCTCAAGGTGTTAACTAAGCATCGACCAACCCCCCTTAGGGTCAAGACAGTGGCCTAGGCACTGTAGGGCGGGTATCTGTAATTTTTTAAAGGTCTTTTTTATATTTTATCTTTTTAGCAAATATCTCTAACCTAATGACATGTTAAACCTTCACGCCTGCTCGATATTCTCTCCTCTCTTTATCTCCTCCTCTCATTGATGTCTCTCCCCCTTGACATTCTCTCTCTCTCTCTCTCTCTCTCTCTCTCTCTCTCTATAGGTTTCTCTCCCTCCATCTTTGTTTGTCTCTTGACAAAGGTCTAGAAATTTGTCTCACTATCAGCTCTCTTGCTGGACCTCTCTGTCTCTCTTTCTTGACTGCATCACTCCAGCAACTAGCAACATAGGTAATGAAGGTCTGATGGTCACCTACTACTGGGTGACTGGCAAAAACTTTGGTGAAGCTTCTGACACTGTTGTAGCAATGACTTTTTTTTGGTTGGATAACTGTTTTATTTTTAGATTGCTTTTTTCCCCTCCTTTTCGCTGCTCATTCAATTTCTTCTTTTTTATTTTTATTTTTTTTGGTATTTATCTTTCATTTTTTCATGTTTTTTTTTTGTGAGGATTCCTAGTGTTCTAGTTCTACTTTTGGTTTTTGGCCACCCCCACCCCCCAATTTATTTAAAAAAAAAAAGAGAAAAAAGAAAAAAAATAGTTGCAGGTTTTAGCTTTGATGTCCAAACATGTGTAATTGATGAATTGGATGTACAAACATAGACAAGAAAGAAATGAAAATGTATTGTATTTATAATAATGAATATGAGAGTAGTACGTCATGTATGGTGTATGCTACTTAATAGACAATTTAATAGCATTGCAGCTCCATGGCCACTCTCCTACCTCACATCCCATTGCTAACTTCCTATTTGCAACCCAATATGAAGCGAAAGGGGGCAAATTTTTGCAGATTTTCCCCAACCATTCAGCCATATGGACTACAACACTGCTGAACAAACTAAAACCTAAAGTTTCCTCCATTTGCCTGGAATTTGATTAAAAACAAGGAATATTGAAATCCAGGAGACAGACTTGGGACCTATGAACGGAACAACACAACAAACGAGTAGAAACTTCCGCAGGAGCATAATCGATTTTCTGGTTAAATACATTACGAGATGTTTTTCCATACTTTCCGCACTGTGCATCCTCTTCAATATGCACTGAGAAAGATGCAGTCCATCTATGCCAAATTCCTTTAGGAAATCACAAGGAGATAAATATTGATTTGGTTCATATTCCTGTTTGCACAGGTATTACACCACTGAGGTGACAGCCATGCCAGGTTACCAAGGGGAATAACCCACCCTAAGAATTCGATTGTATTTGGGACCGGAGCTTTCCATAGATAGGTAACCTATCCCAAAAAAGTTGTTTGGTATAAATCATACAAAATTGCAATCCTTTTTCACTTGGTTTTGTTTGATTGATGTTTAATTGCTATTTTCTGTACTTATCACCATTGTTCCAAATGTTGGTTGGAGAGCATGCAACATTGGTTTGAGGCTTTAGCCTTAGTGATAGTCCTCCATTGCTGCTGTTTGTTTTTAACTTTCTCTGCACTTTCCTAATTTTGTGTTGTTGAAGAGAGGCTTTTGGAAAAGAAGGGGAAAATGGATATGGATTGTCTATCAAATATATTGTATTTGACCTTCATTAATGGTAGGTCAAGGAGCAAAATGTGGAAATCTTGACGTCTTGACTAGGCGACCCATTATCACCTTTCCTATTCACCTTGGTATTCAAAACGTTTGGTAGGGCAATGGGGAAGGTGATTGAATGCTCACAAATCTCATGCTTGCTTTGTGTGTTCGTTACTGCTAGGTTTGGGGGGCAAGGGGGTTGTTGTGCTTGGTAATGTGTATATCCAAGTTTCTCACATCTAAATTGCTGATATTTAATTGCTCTGTCATGCAAATGACAACATATTTTGCAAAAATACCCTTACAGTTGGCACATTTCATGACTATGGATTAACTGGAACAAGAGTCGGCCTGCCGGCATCTTTATGGTGTAAAGTATTTTAAGAAATTTGGTTGCATCCATGCATTATTGCTGTGTTGGCTTTTAGCCTCTGAAATACTAGGGATAACCCCTTGGAGAAAATCCTCTAGAGCTGAGATTTTGAGATCCATTGGTGAGACAATTTTGAGAAAGCTTGATGGCAAGAGAAGATTTTTGCCATCCAAGGGTGTCAGGCTTGCCCTTAGCAAGGCAGTATTGGAGGCCATTCCCACTTATTTAATGTTAGTCTTCAAGATGCTTAGCTCGATTTTAGTATTTGGTTGAAAAACACTTACGAAGAATTCTTATGGAACAGTTACATTGGCATCAAAGGTGGAAATATGGTCAGCTGTTGTAGAGTAAGGCAATTGGCTGATTAGGAAGTCTGGCCATTGGTAATTTACTCCTAAGAAGTAATGCTCTTGGGGTTATATGGGCTCTAGAGAATTCATTTTGAGAATGATGTGCTGGGGGCGAAGGTTGTCAAAATCATCCATGGTTTTATTCAATAATGCTCTCGGAGGTGTTGAACTTCGGCATAACACTACTTGTAGATGCCCTTGGAAGTTTATTCACTTCGTCTTGCAATCCTTCTCTAATTCTTCGAAATAAGTGTGTAGTGGGAGAATACAATATTCTATGAAGATACCTGGTCAGGTATTCTTGTTTGGAGGAAGCTTTTCCTGATATTTCAAATTATCATATCCTCATGACTCCCCAACTCTTCCTATTTCTTTCTTTTGAGGGAGTTAGGGGGAAGGAATAGAATCTTTATTTGTGGAGAGATATTTTCAACAAAGAAGGGACTTGGGGAATGGTTATGCGCATTTCATGAACATTTGTCCGCCCAACTATCCATAGCGACAGGATAATGGTTACTTTTATTGTTGTTTGGGCTGCCATTATGAAAGAAAGATTGCTAGAAGTTTTTGATGATTCTTGTAAAAATGATTTTGAAGTTTGAAAAAGCTTTCCTTTTTGCATCTTTGTGGGTTAGTGCGAGCAAGATTTTCAGATGTTTTTGATTTGGTGAATGGATTCGTGATTGGGGTGCCAGTTTGCGCGGGATCTAATTTTTGTTACTCGCTCAAGTTGGCAGACTTGTATTGGTTGTGGATGCCTTGTCTCTTTTTTATAGCGTTTCTTCTGATTAAGATAAATTCTACTTTTGATTAAAAACAAATGTATTTTCCTTTTTCAAGGTTTTATAAAAAATATAAAAGATACATACACATGTTACATGTTTAGATCATGCTAATGAATGTTCCATGAAATGAGAATCTTATTGTAGGTTTTTGCTTTCCAATGATAGACAATTTCTGCTTGTATGTCATTTCTCTAGAAAAAGGCTTAATATTGACATGTTTTATTTAACATTATTGGAATCTTGAATGTCATGGGTGCTTTTCTAGTTATATTGTCAGAGTTTGCATGTTCCATTTTGAATGTCATGGTTGATTATATTTTGATATTTGTTTATTTGTAAGGTTTGCATTTTTAACTGATACTCCTCTTGGCATTAAGATTGCAAATATGAAGAAGGAGATTGATGCTATTCGAGCAAAGGACATTGCTCAAGGAGGATTAACACAAGGACAACAGACTCAGATTGCTCGAAATGAACAAAGAATCTCACAGGTCAATGTTCTTATTGACAGTTCTGTGTTTCTGAAATGTTTTTCTGCTTGTTTGAGTTAGGAGGAGGAAGGTGTGTGGGAATTATGAAGTCTGTTTTTGATTTATCAGTTGAATATAACTTTCATATCTAAAAATAACAGCAAAGAATAAGCACATAGTTCGTCAATTTTACAAACGTGTTTTAAAAATTCTCTTATTGCTTTAAGAATTTGAAGGTGTTTTCTGAGTTTCCTCTTTGGGTTGTGCCCCAACTTTTGTATCATGCCCAATTGCAGCCTAAATTACTTGCTCACTTTCTCTATTGCTAAGATTCTTTTGTTTATTGCTTTTGTTTTCAATATGAAGAGGATACAGACGGCTTCTTCAAGTTATCTTGAGAAAGCATGAAACCTCATTTTTTTTTTCTTTCTATTATCCCTTGAATTTGGAAGGTCCACTGTGTTTGGCCTTAAAATGTCTTGTGATATTTGTTTTTAGGCACTTGAAGAGACTCTTACCTTATGCAACATGCTGGAATACTTGACTTGTCCAACTTGACTTGTCCTCATTATGCTAATTTTTTAGGATGAGGATATTTACAATACGTTACTGAATGTTAATTGTTGAGGCCCTCTTTTTCCAGTCCAGGGTTTTGGGAGAAATATAGGGATATTAATGCTTGATATGTAAGGGTCAAAAAAAAAAAAGAAAAAGAAAAAAAAAAAGGCACCTAGGTGGCAAAAGATTGACTCCGTCCTTTGATTGAAATACTGAATTGTTGTTTATGCGCGAGCAATGTTCTTTTGAAGGTAGGGCAGGTTGGCTACTTATTTTATAATTTTTTATCAGAAAATTAATTTATAAAAAACTAAGTTAAAAATTATTCGTTTCAATATAATGCTTAGATTATGGAAGAACTTGAGAGCTTGGAAGAAACCCTCAATGATAGTATACGAGAAAGTGTGGGTGCTCGTGCGGGGAAAAATCGAGGTAAGAAGAAGGGAGATATGGAGGATGAAGATGAAACACTCAGGTAATTAATTTTGCTTGTTAAACTCCTTCTATCCTTTTCCCTAAAATTTCTGATAAGTAATTTGAAATGCTCAAGTTTGTCTCTTAGCAGTATTTTTGAGGCTTCAAGGCCTAGATGAGACCTAGGTACTGGAAATGATATTTATTCGTTGTTCTTTCAGTAAATAATTATGTAATTTTTTTAGATATGAACCATAGATGAAAATGTTTAGGTGATTGGTCTCGTCTTGGGGTGGACTAGGTGTTGGAAATAAAATACCTTAGTAGGTCCATTCTTAAATAATTAATTAGTTTCTCATATGCAAACCTTAAATATATAAAGTGTTTCCATGGTGTTGTCTGGCATTGTTGGCAGAAAACTTCTACCCCTGTGCTAGGTAGGAATGAGGGTTTGTACAAATATTTTTCAAGTTTTGAGGGGGTTTCTCTAATCTAAAAAAATGGTTTAAAAAGATTTGTGAAAATATTTTATTATTGTTATTAGTTTTAACAAGTGCAAGAAATATTGGTCTTTTTTGGTAGGTCTTTATACGGGACATCTTTTTTAATTAAAGTGGAGTCATTTACCTACTTTGTAAATTGAAAATCTCCTTCATTTTGTGAGGCACAGGGAGGGAAGTTTTGTAAATTCATTTAATTGATTAAATGCACTTTTAAATGAGTTTGCATTATTAGTGACATGGTGGCATGCATGCTATTGGGCGTTTAAAATCAGTGAGACTTTCTCTGTAGTAATCACTGTAAATGATAAATATATTACATGGAAAGTGTTATAATTCTATGAAATTTCCATGTCAATCAAAGTTGTTTTTAGATAAGATATAAGATTAATAATTCAGAAGTTTATTAAAGATGAGTTCATTGTGAGGTTTGGGATTTCTAGCTTTATAACTCTCTATCAATATTGATATTTGATATATATATATATAATGAAAACTGGTTCTTTTTTTTTTCTGGGAAGAAACAAAATGGAATATCAGTATGGATAGTTTGAGGTACGTAAAACAAAATCCTTGGTCACAAGCTGTGCCTAGGTGACATCATTTATATGAATAAAAAATAGAGAACTATTTAGCTGCCTATTGCAGTCCATGTTTCCCATACGCTCATGCATGAATTCCAATTAAATATCCATCCAAGTAAATGGGAGATGATTGTTGCTCATCTTGACTGCAATACTGATTTTCTTTTAAGAGATGAATCTGGCTATCATGAATTGTTTCTGATTAATTTATAGTATGCATTAATCTACTAATGAGTGCATGTTATATGCAGTGATGATGATGAATTCTATGACCGAACGAAGAAGAAGCTTCCCAGTCAAGGAGCAGGTGAACATCATGCAGTTGAAACAGCAGAAACTCTGCTTGATAAGAAAGAGGCCATCATGAAACAAATGGAAGAGAAAAACAAATTGCTTACGAAAGAAAAGAATAGGACAGTGCCAGAAACTGAGGGCAACAATGAAGCTGGAGACTCACTTGATGCTTATATGAGGGGTCTTTCATCCCAAATAGGTAAAATGAATTCCTACTCATGAAATTCTGCAACAACATGTTGATCTTCTTCTCGTATTTGTCTAAAGGAAAGATGTATGAGGTTAACCCATTTGTTTGGTTTTGGACCTGATTGTATACTGTATTTAGTATCAATCAGGTTGTCACATTTACTAACATCCTAAATCAAACTTAAGTCAGAGACGTCTGATGAAATATGAACTGTCATAAAATTTTTACCGCTTGATTGCAAGTTTGTCAGCTTTTTTTAACTCTTTCACACTTCCAATGACTTTGTTCAACTGGTCCTTCAGCAGCTGTTTATATGTGATTTGCATGAAAATTAGCAGCCGTTTCATCTCTATGTATATTTGCATAAAGTATTCCTATTTTGTATCATAAGATGTAATCGGTGCTTCATAATTTTGATTCCAAAAGCATAAACATTAATCACAACAGGCCATGTATCCCTTTGAGATCTCAGAAAATGGATTAGTAGTAAGCTCCTTCTTATCCGGATCATTTACTATAATTTGACATATGGGATGTGCCTGACACTTTTTGATTGGACATGGTTATGGCATATGTCCAACACTTTATATCTTAGAATATTACTAAATAAACTCTTTAATAGAAAGAAAAGAAAGCATAAAGATGACTGATAGCTAATAGGTGAAATTCATTTAAGTAGAACAAAAGGGTTAGTGAATGAATGTAAATTAGAAAAATAAGAACCTATAATATAGTTAAGTCCCTGTATCCCAAAAGTTAAAAAATGAAAGAGTCAAGCCTCCAGATATGTATTCTGTTAAAAAAAAAAAAAAAAAAAAGAAAAGAAAACCTCTAGATATGTGTCTGTGTCTGACACCTATACCTGAGTCTAGTTAAGATAGGTTAGGTCTAACATTTAAATAGGTTCAATAATTCAAGTCACATCTGGATATCATTGAATTAGGCTTCCAACTTCAGGTGAACTTAGCAAATACACATTTTTCCATGTAAATCTTTCTGCAAGACAATTATTTGCCTTAATGCATATTGTGATACACTGTTCTGATTTCTCCCATTCTTTGCAGAGCTTGATGCTGCATTGCAACTTCAGAAGGACCTTTCAGTTCTGCAGTCTGAGTTGGACAGGATACTCTACTTGCTTAAAATTGCTGACCCAACGGGTGAAGCTGCTAAGAGAAGGGATTTGAAGGAACAGGCATCTAAATTTAGTGAATCAAAACCAAAACAAGTAGACACATCTAATTCTGGCCCTAAGAAGCAATCTCTCATTGAACAAAAGAAACATTCTAAACCAAGCAAGCCTAAAGAACTTGAAGAAGAAAAACCTGAGTCAGTGACAAAATCAAATGAAATGCCTGCAGTTGAAAAGAGTGTTGCTAACAGTGAAGAAAACAAAATTCCTTCATATTCTGTCACAAAACCTCTATGGCTTGGGGCTACTCAGGAGGTTGACATGAAAGATAACAAACAAGAAGAGTTTCCTTTAGAGATACCTGATTCAGATAAATTTGTTGACTACAAGGACAGGAAACAGGCTCTAGGGTCCATAGCGAGTACAGAGGTTAAAGAGGAATCAGAGATTGAAAGTGCAGCTGCTGGCCTCATAATTAGGAAGAGGAAGCAGGTTGAAAAACCTGAAGGGGAGTCAATATCCTTGTCGGCTAATGCTGATTCTATGGTTGCTGTAGAATCAATGACACCAGAATCAAAGAAAACTCGAGAACAGAATGAAACTTTAGATAATGTAAATTGTTCTAGGAAGGAAAGCACAAATCCTAGAAGAGTTCTTGGCCCTCAGAGGCCTGATTTTCTTGACAGTAGCCAGAATTACGAATCATGGTTGCCTCCTGAAGGTAAAATCTACTCTCTTATCCTACATTTCCTTTACTTAAATATTCTATGGGCATGCATGTAGTACTTAAGCTCACAAGTTTCTGACTAATGCGGATTAATTGTCTTAGGACAATCTGGTGATGGACGGACTCATCTTAATGACCGTTTTGGCTACTGATACAAGCTCACATGGAATAGATGCGGTTCTGGTTTTGGTCAAATCTTCAAGTTTTAGGTGAATTGTTAAGACACACAGGTACATCTTATCTTATGGCTGCCGGATTGGTAATTCCGTTAATTATGAGCAATCCTATTTTGGTAGTTTTTATTGATTTGGATGGGTAAGTTAACCTAAGACCTGGGGGGGTCTTACATGCATGCTTTACTCGGCCATGAAAAGACCGCAATTACTGTATATATAAACTTAGCTTTCCATGCGAGTTGTAAAGTAGTCACGAGAGTATTACCTGCTGTCATCAATGGGCAATGCTTTTATTTTATTTATTTATTATTATTATTATTTGTAATAGATTAAAACGTTAGCTAAATTTTCAGCCAGTGTACACTGCTCTTGCCTGGCTCTCCGTCTCACTAGATAAAAGAGTATCTCAAGACTCATAGTTCTCATTTTCAGTAATTGGCAGAAGTTATATGTTAAATGTTTTTGAAATATATGTACCTTAAAAGTTATATTTTTGTTGCTGGCTTGGAAAGTTTTTGCTATAAATTAATCAAGAAAGAAATGTTTGCCCATATGGGCTATAGTGAAATAGTGAATTTTCATTGTGGTAAAAATGGTATGGCAAATAGCTTTTGACAGTATGAAATGCTGGAATAGAAGATGGATAATCTGACTATTTTCTGTTTTCTGGATTTCGGTCCCGTGTAATTCAACACGGAGAATTCCTGTAAAACTTTGCTAAACTAAAGTAGTTTACAGAATTTTTATGTAGATGCTTAATGTACTTTCTTTTGAGACGTAGAAATTTTTGGATGGTTGTAATGAATATGGGTCTCCACGTTGCTTCGTTCTGATTTTCTACTTTAGTATGAACAAGGATTTTCTTCAATATAAATAATCTTTTTAAATACATAAATAATCCTCATAAGTAACTGAACAAAATAATCTTGCTAAGTAGGTTAATGAACGTGACTTGTGAAATAATGTCTTCTGGCATTAATCCCTTTTCTAGTGTTGAAATTTAATGGGGTGGTAGGCCTTTTTTTTTTAACCATAATTTTTCTAGTCTTTATTTTATCATGTTTAATTTATTAATTATTTTATTATTTAAAACCATTTTTTAATCTTGTTTTATAAGATTTAACTGAATAAAAATAGTTGTAAAAAGTCAAAGAGGCAGTTTGGTGTGGGCAATTTTCGACATGAAAAATGAAATAATATAAGAGATTTTTATGCGGAATATTATTCCCTGTAGAATGAAAAATGTGGACCTAAAACAATTATAGAACTTGCTTGAATATACAGAAAAGGGTAACAACTACCGTCCGTCGAGTTCTAACTTAACCCTTAAAACATATTATAGCTCTAGGTGGTGAAGAGATGACATTGAAATGTCAAACCTTTTTCTTGGAATTTGATATAAATTCTTGGGAAAAAATAATTTTGATATAAGAAATAAAATAATTCAGAAAACACGATAGATAATTAGATGTATCACCTGTACTGCGCTCCATGTAGTGGAATTAAAGTTTAGATGAGTTGAATTTGTTTGTTTATTTTTTTAATTTTAATTTTATTTTTTCAAATAATAAATATTTTAGTTGACCTGTGACTACCTATTAGTTTTATGTTTATCTTAAATTAAACAATCCTATAAATACAGTCTTGTAAAATCATCTCTAACTCCACATCAAAATGTGAAATAAAATTTATTTATAAAATATTTTTAAAAAATAATAAAAAAGAAAATAAAAAGTAGGTGAAAAAAATATTTCGAGAATATTTTTTTTGAAGTAGAAAATAGAATCATGAATTGAAGATATTACTATTTGGTGTAAAAAAAAAATGAAGTTAAGATTGGAGATGATCTAAGTGCAAAAGAATTTTTCCCAGGGCAATATTTTAAATTATTTAATTATATATATTTTTTAGTGCCATTGTAACATTTAGAGGAATATCTACATATTTTACTTTATATAATAATTGATGATAAAATGATTTGTGAACGTTGGGGTTATATTTTTAATTTACTAATTTTCTTTTATTTTTTTAAATTAGTTATTATAATAATGGTGATGGGGATGTTACATCTCCCGAGATTGCTTGGACCTGGCATCGATGATATCTACTAAAATAAGTATTGCTTCCAATTCCACGGGTTAATCATCTAGAAACTCATACAAGCTAAAAAGAAAAAAGAAAAGAAAAGCTAAATAATAATAACAGAAAAAGACAGGCGAATTAATTAAAAGGATGAGGAATTTTATTGGGATTTGAAAGATCCAAACTAA